>CAUYLG010044367.1:0-45428 GCA_963573385.1 Cacajao melanocephalus | reverse complement strand
ATTGCATTTTAGGTTTTGGGGTACATGTGAAGAACATGCAAGATTGTTGCATAGGTACATACATGGCAGTGTGATTTGCTGCCTTCCTCCCCATCACCTATATCTGGCATTTCTCCCCATACTATCTCTCCCCAACTCCCCACCCCCCCACTGTCCCTCCCCTATTTCCCCCCGACAAACCCCAGTATGTGATGCTCCCCTCCCTGTGTCCATGTGTTCTCATTGTTCAACACCCACTTATGATGTTACTTTTTAAAAGATATTCTTGCTGCCTTTTTTGTCTAGTTCTATCAGTTGGTGTTGGGGGGTATCATTTTCTCTAATTGTAATTGTGCAGTGTTCTATTTATCTTTTTAGTTCTATCAGTTTTGGCCTGTGTATTTTGCAGCTCTGTTGTTCTATGTATACATTTATGATTGCTATGTCTTCTTTGTGGATTGTTAGTTTTTGTTATATAATACCCTTTTGGTCCCTGGTAATTTTCTTTTCTGTAAAGTCTACTTTATCTGATATTAATAAAGCTACTTCTACTCTCTTTTGCATGATATATCTCTTTTATCATTTTACTTTCAACCTGCCTATATTATTATATTTCAGTGAATTTCTTATAGACAGCATATATTTGGGTCATGGTTTTTATGAATACACTGTCAATCTGTCTTTTAGTTGGCATATGTAGACCATAAGTGTTTAATGTAATTAGTGATATGGTAGGACTTAAGTCTGCTATTTTATTTTTGTTTTCTGTTTGTTCTTTCTGTATTTCATTTGTTTCCTTTTCTTTGCCTTCCTGTTTGTAACTTGGACACATTTTCGAATTCCATTCTGATTTACCCATAGTGTTTTTGAGTGTATTCATTTGTATAGCTTTTTTTAGGGGTTGCTCTAGATACTACATTATATATACACATAACTTATTGCATCATTGATATCATTTATCAATTAGAATGAAGTACAGATACTGTACCTTCCTTTACATCTGCTTACCCTCTCCCATTTATAATATAATTGTCTTAAATATTTTCTCTGCCTACATTTAGAATCACATCAGACAGTGCCATAATTTTTGCTTCAACAATCAACAGAAATTAGAAAAGTCAAGAAAAGGAAAGGCTTTGTTTTTACCTATATTTTTGCTTCCTGTGTTCTTTCTTTTCTGATTTTCCAAGATTCCTTGATTGTCATTTCATTTTTGTTTAGAAAACTTCCTTTAGCCATTCTTTTAAGGTAGGTCTGCCGTGAAATATACTCTCAGCTTTCCTTTGTCTGCGAATGTCTTGGTATCCCCTTTATTCTGGAATGATATTTTATCTGGGTATAAATAAGATTATGGTTTTACAGTTCTTTCTGTACTTAAAAAATGTTGTGCCACTCTGTCTGGCCTCCATGACTTCTAATGAGAAGTCCATTGTCGTTTTAATTGTGTTTCTCGTATAGATTTGGTGTCATTTTTCTCTGGCTGATTTCAAGATATTTTTTTTCTTTCTCTTTTTCAGGTGTTTAATTATGAAATGTCTTGGCATGGATTTCTTTGGGTTCATTTTGTTTGGGGTTTCCTCAGCTTCTTTAATCTGCAGGTTTATGTCTCTTACCACATTTTCAGCCATTATTTCTTGCAGTACTAATTTAGCCTTGCCTTCTTACTATTCTTTTTCTGGGACTCTGATGATACAAATGTTAGCTATTGTGTGATAGTCCATAGGTCCCTGAGGTTCTGTTTATTCTTTTTGGTTTAGGTTTTCTCTGTTGTGTAGGTTGAGTAATTTCTATTGTTCTATCTTCAAGTTCATGGATTCTTTCCTCCCATCCATTTTGCTATTAAGGCTAAGAACTGAGCTTTTTATTTTTGTTATTGTATTCTCCTTTTCCAAAATTTCCATTTGGTTCTTCTTAGTATCTTTTATGTCTTTGCTAAGACTTCTGATTCTTTTCTGAGATTCCTTGTTTTTTGTTTGTTTGTTTTTCAGTAGTGTTTGCAATTGCTCCTTGAAACATTTTAGGTGGTGGTTTCTTTATAATCTTTGTCAGGTAATTCTACCATCTCTCTCATTCTGGTATTGGAATGTATTGATTTTCTTTTTATACAGTTTGTGGTCTTCCTGATTCTTGTTATGACCAGTAATCTTTTAAATTGAAACTTGGTCATGTTTATATTATGAGATTGTGGATTTTTAAAAAATTGCCTGTTTTAGTTGACATTTTCTGACATTGCTCCAGCAGGGAAAGGTGAGAACATTGCCTCATTACTGCTAGGTGGAGATAGAAGTCCAGGGTACTCACTCAGCCTTCACTGACACCTGAGGGGTAGCCTCCTCATTTGCTGTTAGGTTGAGGTAGGAGTTCTGGTTTCTCACATAGTCTCCACTGACACTGTGGTGGGAGTGGCCTTGTAACCACGGGACAATGGTCAAAGTCTTGAGTCTCCACTAGGTCCCTTCTTACATTAACTGGCAGGGAATGGGAGGGAAACCTCATAACTTCCAGGTGGAGGTGGAAGTACAGGCTCTTATTGTGGTTTCCAATGACACTGTGGGGATGGGGGATCATTACTGGCCAGCAGGTTAAAGTTCTGGCTCCCTAGTTGACCTTCTCTGATACTACTCTTGTGGGGTATTGGGGTGCCTTGTTATTGCCTTGTAAGAATGGAAGTCTTGGCTCCCTATTTGGCACTTACTGGTGTAGCTGGTGGTAGAACAACAAATTTTTCTGTAACATTTAGCTGGAGTGGAGTGGTTATTGTCTATAGACAATATATATATATATATATATATAGTCTATATATATATATATATATAGTCTATATATATATATATATATATAGAGAGAGAGAGAGAGAGAAAATGCTAAGTGAAGAAAGGCAGATAGGAGGATATTAAAGGTAAACACTACTGATTTTTAAGTTTTGATTGAGGCCTGTTCTGTCCTAAGAATAGTAATTATCCTTTATTTTCTATCAAGTGCCAGGTGCTTCATGTATGTTATCTCACTAAACTCTATAGTAACTCTGTGGAATAGGAATTATAATTCTCATTTCACAGAGGACGAAACTGGGGCACAGAATTTAGATAACTTCCCTAAGTTCTCAGAGATAATAGATTAAAGGGTCCAGATGCAGACCCATATCTGTCTGACTTCAAAGTCCAGTTCTTTACCACTGCACATTCACTCTTCTTCCTCTTCCCTCCAGCAGAATGTGAGTCATTTCCCTTATTCCTAGGACCTGGTTTCATGAAGATAGTTCCTGAATGCGGGATGGTAGGCTTTTCAGGGGAAGCCTAAGACTCCCCTCAGCTATGCAGCTTATTGTCTTTGTGGACAAACACATTCTAAATCCAAATAGCTGACTTATAAATGTCCCTTTGGAACACAACCCATTTGAAATGTTAGAGAAGGTTGTAATATTCAGTCACATACAAGTGCTTTTTCTCTCCCTCTTTCTCTTAATGCTACATTTTCATGTAACTTAAAGAGACAATCAAGTTCGAATTTTTAAAATTTATCTTTCAGGTAATGACCCAGTATTTTCCTTCAGGCTCATAAAAGCTCTGAGGACTATTGCAATCATTTATAAGATATTTTTATTGGCTAAGAAACATTTTTGTCTATATTCTGCCATGCAATCTAATAACGGCAGTAATAGATTTAATAATCACAATAGCAGGAACCTCAAGGGGCCATTTAAATGTGGCCTGTGTTGACATGGCTGAGGCCTTGTTGGAGGCAGGGCCATAGAGATTATGTTTTTCATTTTCATAAACAAAAGTACACCTTTCTCCCTTGGCCTTATATGCAAGAGGCTCCCAACACTTATACACACCTGGGGGATGGGGAGCCAGATAATTGCCATGGAATTGGGCAAAGGAAAAAAAACTATTGAAATCCGATGAGTTGTGTTTTTATTCTAGTTCTGACAAAATACCCCAATGAGATTGAGGTGATATCAAATGGGCTATATAAATGCAGATCCAAGGGCTCTCAGTCTGCCAGCAGAGGTCACTCAATGGGGTGAAGTGTAGACATACAGAGGTTAATATCTATAACAGTACTCAGGTTTACCTGAGATGGAAATCCAGGCTCTATGGTTTGACTTCATATCTAGGGGATTTCTTATGGGCACACATGTCTTCAATACAGTTGTAGAGTTACTACTGACAGCTTTACAGTTGTAAAAATAACTAAAATTGTTACCAACCTGTTGGTTTTCAAAGAAACTTGGAAGAATACAGAAAAATTTCCAAATGTAGTTTACCAGATTGGGGATAGCTGTGGGGAAGCTTAATGAGCAGCATGATTGCCACAAGAGGACCTAGCTTTGAACTCCAGGTCTGGTGTTTACTAACAGAAACCTGGTTAAAGTAATTTAACATCTTTGAATCTCAGTTCCTATACCTTTAAAATAGGATAACAATGCTCCTGGGGACTCTGAAAATTAAAATGAGAGGGTACATGTAAAAGCAGTATTCTATCCTTATGGCACAATTACTGTTATTGAGTTTTTTTGTTTTGTTTTGTTTTCACTGTTTGCTTTTATTAGGAAACAGACACAGGGCACATCAAGGGGTGGGAAGCCATTTGATGCCTTCAGGCAAGATCTGGGACAACTGCAGCCAGAATCAGGAACACCGCAATGGCCAGGCCTCATCCCAACACCATGAGGGGATGGGCAGAAGACATATACCTTTCCTTATTTTGGTCACCAGCCTTTTCCAGGAAGATCAGTGGCCCTGCAGTGAGGCGTGCTTCTTTTCTCATGCACCTGCAGTTGCTGGAAGCAGACCTGTGCCACTGTAGGGTAGCCTCCTGGAATGACCTCTTTATCCGGCTCATTCAACCTCTTAGTAGAGAATAGAAACCACTTATCTCTTTGGACAGGACAGAAAGTTTTGTCAGAGATGTGCACTTTGTAGATTTGGTGCTCCCTTTGCAGAGCTTAATGCTATTGCCAGCAATGTCTTTTGGGAGAATGCTCAAAGACTGGTGGACTTTTTTTTTTTTTTGCCATAAAAATGTTTTTTTTTAAATGTTTTATTTTATTGGGTTTTAGGTTTTGGGGTACATGTGAAGAACATGCAGGATTGTTGCACAGGTACATACATGGCAATGTGGTTTGCTGCCTTCCCATAAAAATGTTTTATTAGACCAAACTACACACTATAAAAATGCTTTAAAATGCAGCAGGAGATGTAAAGACTCAAAGAAGTACATAGTGACAATGGGTATTAGCACACACTAAAGAATCCATACTACTTCCCCCTTTACCTAGAAAAGGAAGCTTCTAGGCTACCTCCTTCTCAGCTTCTGCAGAATTTATTGACTATAATAGAATTTATACCAAAGTAAAGTGAACACTAATCCTTAAAAGAAAGTGAGGGATACATTACATGTATCAGAAGTTGAGAAGACCAGAAGGATCCTGGATTAAGAACTTCAAACTAAGTTTCCAAGATTTGCCTCAAAAAAGGAATATATATCGTATATACCATTAATTTTGTCCCTCTAGAGAACCTGCCTAATACAAATGGCTAATTACAAGGGCATTTTATGTGTATATTGACAAGAAGACACCCAGGGTAAACTTAAAGACTGTTGAATTCACACATTTTGTTCTCACTACTAGAATGTTGATGACCAGGTGCAGTGCCTTAGGCAGTCCCCTTCAAATGCAATGGGGCCAAACCTTGCCTTGCTTTCTCTAGCACAAGTGGTAGTACTTCTCCCAGTATGGCTGGTAGAGTGGGGATGCCCCAGCTTCAACATCAACAGATTCCCTAAAAGTGGTTTCATGCCCATTGAGAGTCAAGATTGCAAATATTTACATGATAAGTGTGATTTGCTTGTCCAGTTCCCAAGAACAGCTGTGTGGGAGTTTGGCATGATGAACATGTGGCTGGATTCTGAAGCAACGTGTGTGATGAGAAAATACATTTCTAAAAATGCCAAATGGTTAGATAAAATCCTCCTTGTTTCTTTGGAACTGTGATCAATGCCACTTGGTTTTCCTTTCTTCTTCCTCCATTGCTCACCTGGTTGCTCTCCCATGATATTTGGAACCAGTAAAGGGTAGTTTCCTGCATGTTTAGTGGCTGTTAAACAGGTTTTCCACAGTGAGAGGCTGAGGCAAACTGAAATTTATAAAACTACTTGTTATAAATCAAGACCATGGAAAGAGTGGCAATACCCTAAACTGCCTAATTGTACACACGTCTTCCCTCCTTAAGTTCCTTACAACTGCTGTGAAGCAAAATCTATTTGACATCTCAGGCAAATCCCACCTGCATATCAGGGTACAGTTTTACCTTCTGCAAAGTAGTTTCACAGAGGAAACATTCCAGGTCACAATGCATTATTCAAAACAATAGCCAGTAATATTTAAAACAGATCATCGAAAGGGGAAGAATTTGGCAGAAGGGCTCTAGTTCTAAGATTCTTTCAGTTGACTGCCCAATTTCCTGGCTATCCTGCTCATAAAACAGGGTTGTACAAGGAAGAGAAGTGGTCATGCCACTTCTTGTGATTGCTCAGGAGGCAACAGACAGCTGGTGAGGCAAGGGGCAGGTGGAAGTACACATAAGGGGCTGACAGGAAGGAAATCGGGACACTGAATCCCACCCAAGTAAGAATTTTGGAAAGAGGAAGCTTCTTCTTTTGGTTTCTTTCACTCATTTCAAAGTCTCATAAGCTTGTAAGGAAATTGTCAAAGATGCTCTTCTATAGGCTACGATCAATCACATATGGAGTTAGTTCCTAGGAGTTCTAATCCCAACACTAGAGACCCACCCATAATCAACTTCTCTGGGTTCCCTCAGCGCTCTGTACTCTTTGTAACATTCATTATGTGGTGTAGTGATAATTTATTTGTTTCCATGTCAGTTCCACAGCTAGATTGTACACTCCAGGGAAGATACCTTATCTAATTAATCTCTGTATCCTCAGCACTTGACATGGTGACAGGAATAGAGTAATAATTCATTAAATGTTTTTCAATGAATGGATGGATGATGGATGAATGGAATGAAATATAATGTCATTTTCTCCATACAGTAGCTGGAGCTGGGAGTGGGTAGATGAATTATTTCTCTTCGAGATCCAAGCTTCTCTACCATGGAAACCTAATAAATGTTCAGTTGAACTCAGCTAGCATATGAGCTCTTACTACGTATTAGGACAGTTCTAGAAACAGTGTGGGGGATTCTGAAGAAGTACAAAATGGTTCCTGTCTTCCAAACCACTTTCAAAGTCATTGAGCATACAAAGTGATAAACCCATGAAATAATCAGGCAACAGAGAAAGCAGTGTTATAAGGACCAGACAGTTGATATGTTCTAGAGAAGTTTATAGAAATGAGAGGAGAATATGGGGCAAAGTAGAACAACCACAACAAGCAGAGATGAGGGGAAGACAAATAAGCAAATACAAGGTTATGAGCATTTATGGCATATCTCTACAACAGTGCTACCTTTTCCTGATTACTGTCCCCTCTCTCCCTATCCACATGATTCTAGCAGTCTCTCACCTTACCTAGGAAGATCAAATTCTTCCCCAGGGCATTTGAAGCTAGAATTCATAAGTTCAGTGTCGGTCTGTGGGTGGACATAGTAACAAGTAAAACTTAGTCTGGTCAGGAGGTGCCACTGGTCCTGTTTCTCGCCACATAACGGATTCCAATATGCAGTGAAAGGGAATGACACAGAAGCAAAGGCAGAAGTTGCGGTGAGAGGCAGGACAGGAATGGCGGTGACAAAGAGATGGTGTTTCCCTGGGTTCAGCTGATCTGGAGGTCCAGCTGCATCCCTGTCTTCTCTCAGCTTTTTCCCTGTTCCTTTCAGCAATTTCTCTCTCTCTCTCTTTTTTTTTTTGAAACCACTCCATGTTGATTTTTTTGTTATGAGCACATTCAGAGAGTACACATTAATAGATGTACCACACACTGAGGAGTAGTATATTTTCAGAATGGTTTATAATTAAGTGTGGCAAGAGGCTAAGGTCTGGAAGTAGATGGTGCAGATATTGAAGCAGTTAAGCAGTTAATAACAAGCCTATGATTAGATTTGTTCCTAGGAAGACTACTGGTGGGAATGTGCATGATGGATTCCATGGGGAAAAACACCTAAGTAGGGAGACCAGTTGACAGAGGCAGAGTCACCTCATGAGCCTCTAATTTTGCTTCATCAAGTAGGAGTCAACTTTTAGAGAATAAAAACTGAGGTTGTTTAAAAAAGAAACTTGGGAAACAAATTAAGCAAAATAAAATTGATTACTGTTACTGTGCACACCTCCAAAACAGTATTACACTGGACGTTTCTATGAACATCCTCCTACTACTCTGTAGCTTATCTTGGGCTATTTTTAAAATGTTCTTTGCAATGGCTCTTTTTTTTTTTTTTTTCTGGAGACGAAGTTTCAGTCTTGTTGCCCAGGCTGGAGTGCAATGGCACGATCTTGGCTCACCGCAACCTCTGCCTCCCGGGTTCAAGCAATTCTCCTGCCTCAGCCTCCTGAGAAGCTGGGATTAGAGGCGTGTGCTACCACACCCGGCTAATTTTGTGTTTCTTAGTAGAGATGGGGTTTCTCCACGTTCGTTAGGCTGGTCTCGAACTCCCAACCTCGGGTGGTCTGCCTGCCTCGTTCTCCCAAAGAGCTGGGATTACAGGCGTGAGCCACCATGCCGGGCCAATGGCTCCTCTTAAAGTACAACTGAGATCTGGCTCCCTCTCTTCCTCTTCTCTGTGTTTCCTATTCTGCCTCCTTTTTCTTCTTACCCTGGCTAACCCTGAACTAGGTTTACTAATTTAAGGGAAGACAGATTTGGGTCTCAAGAAAGAGAACTCCCCTCTCAATCCTTGGGGTTTGTATGGTTATGTCATTGTAGATTTTTACAACATAAAGCCCAGATCACCTACTATCTAACATCTAGAGTTGAATCACAAACATGGAAAGAGATCCAAGATTACTAATGAGCTGCCTTAGTCTGCCAAGAAGCTAACTCAATATCAGAAAAAAAATTATATTGCATGGCATCTGTCTGTAATACTAGCCAAAGAGGTGTATAATGGGCAGTCACAGTTGAAAATGACCTTCATTATGCTGAATTCATTTCTCTAATGTGTCCATTTTTCTTCATCATGCATCCTGACAGTAATAATAGGCATGGAAATAAATTCAAATTGTGATTCAAATTTCAGAATGTGAGATTCACAGATGTGGTGGCTTTTCTCAGCTGAATGTGGGGGGTAGATGAGTAAGAAATCCAGGAGGATTTAACAAAGTGAGAAGCATTGTTCAGAGAATCAGATGCGGACACAGCATGGGCAAGATCGCCTGTCTTACTCAAACAAGAATCTTTACATAATGTACCAAGAATTTAAGTGAGTGATTTGCAGTTCAGGAAGAAAAAGTTAACTCTTAGAGACAAAAGCCTGGCTTTACAGATAGGCCCCAAAATATCTTTGAGCACCTGTTTCTACTTTCTCAGTGCTGTACCTGTGGTGCCACTGGGACCATAGAACCATTTTGGCCATTGTTTGTTTAGACTGGCTGTGTAGTTAGCAAAGAGAGTGCTGGACTCCAAGTCAGGAGACCTGAAGTGCAGCCCTGGCTCTGTTACCTACTGCCTGTGCCACAACAAGGAGTCACTTAACCCCTGAGCTTTAGTTTCTGGAACTGCAAAAGGGGACTACAATTACTGCACATTATACCTTGCAGGTTTATTGGGATCAAATGACATAATGGATGTGGAAATGCTTTGTCAATTGTGAAAGATATTATTGTCGTCACAGTGATTTGTCTCCCTCATTTCAGAGAACACTGAAATAGTAGAAAATCAGTGTCAATTTCCAATCCATTAAAATTCCCACTTGCCCATAGCCTGATAATTTTATGCATAATGAGTCTCTCCTCCACATCTCTCAGCATTTTCCCTGAGAACTCTCAGGCTGGGTTGTAGCAACTCTGTCTTGCTGCTAAAGTGTGTATGATATGCGATTTGATGAAGTGTCCTTGTGGTTGACTGAGAAATGCAGGCTAGGTCAACACAATATCAAATCTGGATGAATTCAGTTCACAAAATCATCGAGCCTCTTGATTGGTCTTTCTATAAGTACAGCCACAATCTTCTAGTTTAAAAGATGGTGTCAAGTTCATGACCTTTTGCTTAATGCAATATTCTGCTGCCCTTTACCATTCTGGATATCAAAGGAAGCTACCAAATTAACCGGAGAGAATAATTTTTTAATGAGATCCTTCAAAACATGGATAAATGGACAGTGCTGTCATTTCCATGAAAAACAGAAATGATAAAAGGAACTCTTATTTCTTTTACTTCATGATTCATCCACTTGCTGGTGGGAGTATTTTTTGTTTTTTAAATGTTTTTTGTTTTATTCTTTGGGAGAATAGCCAAAAGTGTATTATTCCGTTATGCTTAATAGAATAATAACTGTCCTGTGCATTTTTAACAGAGCCTTCACATATATTATCTCATCTGAACTCATTTTATTTACAACCACCTCCTTGCTCTGTCCTTTCATCTAGCTTCCAGAGAGTATCTTGTCGTTGCTGTATCTTCATAATTGCCTCCCAGTTGCTTTTCAGATTCTCTCCACATTGCCTGAAATTGTCTTGACCTGGCCATGACCAAATCCTATTTAACTGCTAACTTCAATGGTCTTTCCTTTGTTCTCATCCAATCCAAACTCTTAGTAGCTTTTAGTTCTTTTAAGATGCACCCCAGCTTCATGAAACCCAGCTCTGGAACATTCTTCTGCATCACCCTTTGCCAGTCTCCTTTGTGCATTCTTTCTCCCGTGCCCCTTGGAAACTCTTGTTCTTGAGGGTTCACTCTTGGCATTCTTTCCTTACTGTGTGCTTTCTCACTAAGATGTCCCAATACTGAAGTACTGTGGCTTCAGTTACCCTTCTAGGTGCCCATGATTAAATCCAATTCAGACTTTTCACTCCCTCTCATCAAGCTACATACTCCTGCTTCTAAAGATTTACTAGGCTTTGCTACAAAGATGAGCTGTGGGCACCTCAAACTCGGCATGTCCCAAACAACATTACATTCTCTCAAGCCTCTTGTATTCCCTTTCCTGTTAATGATCCCACAATTAGCCCAATTGTCTAAGGCAAAATCCTTTACTCCCCTCCTTTCCCCCCGACCATTGAGTCAAACATCGTCTTTTCTACTCCTTCTTAATATCACCCAAATTTGTCTTCTCTCTACAGTAACTACCACTGTCTTAACTTTGTGTGATACCAATAAATAGCTTCCTACCTGTTTTAGCTGATCTTTGTCTCTGCTTTCCCCAGCTCATCCACCACACTGATATTAGGGTTAGCGTTCTAAACACAGATAGGAGTTCAGGATTTTTTTTTTTTTTTTTTTGAGACGGAGTCTTGCTCTGTCACCCAGGTTGGAGTGCAATGGCATGATCTCGGCTCACTGCAACCTCTGCCTCCTGGATTCAAGTGATTCTCCCACCTCATCCTCCCAAGTGGCTGGGACTACAGGCGCATGCCACCACAACTGGCTAATTTTTGTATTTTCAATAGAGATGGGGTTTCATTATGTCTGCCAGGCTGGTTTTGAACTCCTGACTTCAGGCAATCTGCCCGCCTCAGCCTCCCAAAGGGCTGGGATTACAGGCATGAGCCACCATGCCTGGCCAGAGTTCAGGATTTCTGTTCAGAACTCCTCAATGGCTTCCCGTTTTTGACAGGTTAGTGTCTAAGCTTCTTAGCGTAGAGCTTTTAATTTGGCTTTATTGAAGTCTCATTTCTCATCCTCTCCACTCATGCTTTTCACCCCTCTCCCCAGCTATAGTAAATGATTCACTTTTTCCTAAATGCAACACACTTTTTATGTTAGGTTTTATACTTTGCAAACTGAGCAAAGATGGAAACCATGAGAAAATCAAGTCAGAGGAGAGAGGGAGAGAATGAGCAAATCCTGTGGATTTTGTGATCTTTCACTTTCTTTCTCTCACTGTCTTTCTCTCTCTCTCTAGAGAGAGTGTGTATTACATTGTATAAACTGCTTGTCTATTTCATCCACTACACAATTTGCTTTGATGCAAGTATAGTCATTATTCCCATTTTAAAAATAGGAAAACTGAGGCATAGAGCCTTGCCAGTAGTAATACAGCTAGGACTGAGTTAACACTGAGCCAGGACTGGAAGCTAGTTCTTATGATGATTCTGGCTTCTTTCCATGCTACTAGAAGAGGACTACAAGCTTAAAGGACACATCAGTCACACATTTCCTGTAAGACAGGAAGACTTCCAAATGCATTGAATTAAGCCTGCTGTGTCTGATCCTTTCTGTTGCAGTGATCTGGATTACTGGAATCCCCCTGCTGATTGAAGCAAGCAGCTACAGTCCTAGAAACATAAGGATAACAGATTTTCTATGTAAAACACATTAACTGAGAAAGGATATCAATTATCAATTAAATTTAAAACTGACACTACAACAACTCATACAGGTGCAATTTCCTAGGTTTCTTGCAATCATGGGACCCTCACCTGTCGCTTTTGCCAATAGATATAGGGTCACTCCTCCAAAGCTCAACATAGATGGCCTGGGAATTACGGCATTTGCTTTTAGGTCCTGCTACCTTCTCTTTTTCAATGGAGTTGTCAAAATAACCAGATGTTATTAGCCAGATATGTCTGGAAAGAAGCCAATCAGTGATGTGGAAAATAGAAGAAAGTGTTAGGATTGAAAGTGTTCAATGAAGAATTAAAATTCTTTAGGTACCTTGAGGCTGATGAAGAACTTTGCCAAACTGCTAGGACTGTAAGGCTGACTGTTCCTAGAATGGAAACACTGTGAGAGGGACTCACAAGTCAGGAGGGTCTTACAAGTCTATGGACAGATGTTTGCTTCTATTTACATTTTACTACTTTTATTCTGGGACAAATGTGGGGTAACTGATAATATTTTGAGGTTTTGTTGTTAAAATTCTGCTTTATTTTGTCAGAACATAAATAAGCCTGTTTAGAAGATTTGCTGCATTCTGGGCTGTGTTTGTCTTACGTTCAGTTAAAATTTTCCTCCAGAGATCCAGCTCCAATTAGATAATAGAAGCTATCAACAAAGTGGTTTTTTTTTTTTTTTTTTGATGATCACTTTTAAACAAACTTTGCTGGAATGTTTCTGTTAGCTTTTGCAAGAAACATCTGAATTTTTAAATAGAAATTTTAGAATTCCCTTATTGAAAGATGCTTGCTGATCAATATTTGCAAATCATATATCTGATAAGGAAACTGTATCTAGAATATATAAGAACTCTTACAACTCAATAATAAAAAGACAAACAGAACAATTTAAAAATGTACAACGAATTTGAATAGACATTTTCCCATAGAATATATACAAATGGCTAACAAGAAGATGAAATGATGCTCAACATCATTAGTCATCAGAGAAAAGAATATTAAAACCATAGTAAGATACCACTTTACACCCATTAGGATAGCTATAACCACAACATCAGGCAATAACAAGGGTTAGCAAGGGTGTGGAGCAATTGAAACCCCCATGTATTTTTGGTGAGAATGGAAAATGGTACAGCTACTGTGGAGAGCAATCTCTTCTAATGAATAGATATGACTGGCAGTTCCATAAATAGTTAAGCACAGAGTTATAAGATAACCCAGTAATTCTACTTCTGGAAATATACCCAAAGGAATTCAAAGCAGGGACTCAAACAAATATTTGTACACCACTGTTCAGAGCAGCATTACATACAGTAACCAAAAGTTGGAAACAACCCAAATATCCATATACTGATAAATGGATAAAATAATATGACATATTCACACAATGGAATATTCTTTGGCCATAAAAAGGAATAAAGCACTGATTCATGTTACTTAAAAAAAATAAAAATTAAAAAAAAATAAAACCTTTTCTTTTCAGGGGTACCTGTGTGGATTTGTTATATAGGTAAATTTCATGTCACATGGGTTTTGTGTACAGATTATTTCATTGCTAGGTAATAAGCATGGTACCTCATAGATAGTTTTTCAATCCTCACCCTCCTTGCACCCTCTACCTTCAAGTAGGCCCTTGTGTCTATTGTTTTCTTTTTTGTGTAAACGTGTATTCAGTGTTTAGCAAGTGAGAACATGAGGTATTTGGTTTTCTGTTCCTGCATTAGTTCACTTAGTCTAATGACCTCCAGCTCCATCCATGTTCCTGCAAAGGACATGACCTCATTCTTTTTTATAGCTGCATAGTATTCCATGGTGTATATGTGACAAATTTTCTTTATCCAGTCCACTGTTGATGGGCATTTACATTGATTATATGTCTTTGCTATTGTGAATAGTGCTGTGATTAACATAATGTATGCATGTGTCTTTATGGTAGAATAATTTATAATCTGCCGGTTATATACACAGTAATGGGATTGCTGGGTCGAATGATAGTTCTGTTTTAAATACTTTGAGAAATCTCCAAACTGCTAGCTATGCAGTTTTCTACTATCCAGAAATCTCCAACTGCTATTTATCGTGTCTGAACTAATTTATATTCGTGCCAGTAGTATATAAGCATTTTCTTTGCCACCTGGCCAGCGTCTGTTTTTTTTTTTTTTTTTGACTTTTTAATAACCATTCTGACCAATATGAGATGTTATCTCATTGTGGTTTTTGATTTGCATTTCTCTACTGATCAGTGATTTTGAGCATTTTTTCATATGCTTCTTGGCCACGTGTATGTCTCCTTTGAAGTGTTACAACATGGATAAACCTTGAAAACATTATGCTAAGTGAAAAGCCAGACACAAAAGACCACATATTCTATCTCTATGAAATGTCCAAAACAGGCAAATCTATAGAGAGAAGGTAAATTAATGGTTGCTAAGGGTTAGGGAAGGGGGCTGTGAATTGTAGGGTGATAGCTATAGAGCATGAAGTTCATTTTTCAGGTGATGGAAATATTCCAAAACTGATTGTGATGAATGTTGAACAACTCTGTGAATATACTAAAAACCATTATAATTAACGGGTGAATTATATGGTGTGTGAATTATATCTCAACAAAACTGTTACAAAGAAAATCTTGCTGGCCATGTTATCTGTGCCTTGTGCTGTAACAGGTGCTGGGGACGGGGGCGCAGATGTAACTAAGAGTCAGAAGCCCCCAAGAAGCTTATGATTTAAGGAGGCAGATAGGAAAGAAAGCAACTATCAAGATAAGGTGAAAAAAGAAGGGCTATAATAGAGCTTGGTGCTTCTAGCAGAATTAATGAATAGATATGACTGATGCATTTAAGAAATGCTTCAGCTAGGAGGCAGAATTTAATCTGGATCTTGAAGTGTGAATGTCAATTCAATTCAATAACAAAGCCTCAAGATATTTTGGGGGGCAAGGTTGGGAGAGAAGATCATTCACAGTTAAGGGATCCGAGCAAGGATGGAATGGAGGCTACAAAGAAATGGAAGGTGGTATCTATGACTCTGCTACCTCCTAGCCATGACCTTGGGTGGGTCACCTAACCTCTCTGGACCTCAATTTCCTTAACCTGAAAATGAAGATGAACATCCTATTCATAACGTTGTAGTATTCATCAAATAAAAGGACAACATGGGAGACACTGGGGGCTGAATAACCCAGCATCTATTCTCAGCCCTCTTCTCCCTTGCCTGCATCTATAACAGAGGCTTGAAAACCCAAATACCTGCTTCCTTTGGAGCTCAAGGTGGTCACATGACAGAGACATACTTATGGCTGATGATACATAAACAAAAGACTGCTAAGGAGCTTCTAGCAGAGATTTTCTTTCCTGAAGAAAAGATACAGGCATTGCTAATGCTATCTGCTTCTCTCTAGTTCCTGCCTTGAATGCAGACATGATACCTAGGGCTCTAATAGCTATCTTGCAGTTGAATCACTGGCAACAATGAAGGTGACAAGCAAGACATTAAGGGCAGTGCAGAGACTGTAAGAGGGTCTCGTCTCATGATGGCAACAGTGAATGAATGCCATCAACCACCTACCTTCAGACTTACGAAGAAAAATAGCCTTCTATTTGTATGAGTCATTGTTAGTTGGGGGTTCTGTTACCTGAAGCCAAAAAGTGTTCTCCACTGATACAGAGTGTATGAAGAAACTTTATAAGCCAAAAAGTGATTTACAAAAATAAAGAATACTTTTTACAAAAGGAGAAATACATGATTTGAGTTACATTTTGTTAGCAGGCTGAAAAATAAATTGGTGAATTATAGTAGGGAATGTTAGTGAAGTGGATGATAAACAATGGAAGAGCAATGGTGGTGTGGATGGAAACGAAAGGACAGATGCCAGAGAGAACATGGAGGGGTAACTCATAGGACCAGACAACTGGACATCAGAAATGGCGCAGAAATGGGAACGTTTGAAAATGCTTTGAAAGATTTTAGCCCCAATGACAGAAGGGATGGCGGGACTGTAAACCTACATTCCTAATATGGGAATGAGTATAACTTTGAGGAGAAAGATAATTAGTTCAGTTTTGGACATATTGACTTTGAATTGCGTGCAACACACCTAAGAGAGGTCCCGTAGGCAGTTGAAAATCTGAGACTTAAAGAACAGATGGAGATATGCATTTGGGTGTCTTCAGTGTACAAGTGGCAGCTAAAGCCACAGACATTGGTGGGATCACTCATGAGGAGTAGGGATGGTAGAGGAGAAAATGACAGCAGAAGGAAACTTGTGTGTGGGAGGGATGTCTACCTTTAAGTATTAGGTGAAAATGAAGAGTCAGTAGAGAAGAGACTAAAAAGAAACTTTCTGTGATTCAAAAATATTTATTGAGTGCCTACTATGTGCTAGACACTGGGCTCAATACTGAATAGTCAGGCAGGAAGAGACCCAGAAATATGTGAAGCTGAGGAGGATGTGGAGCAGGAACGGCCCTGGTCAACAGTGTCAAATGCTGAAGAAAAGTCAAGTGGGATGAGAAATGAGGAACTCCTTTCCTCAGCCATATTCATCTAAGTTCCTTTAACGGGAGTTTATTGTTAGCTGTAATAGCCTTCCTGGAAGACAAATGCTAAATTAATTTGGGAACTGACTTCTAAAACTCTTAAGTGGCCTAAATCATTTAAAAGAGGTTAAAATTCTATTATGTGAGATTGAATTGGTTTCTACAGGTGGTTGTGCAACATTCTCGCCTAGAGATCTGTTTGTTAAATATGGTTTCTGTCCAGTTCCTCCTAGGAGCAAGGATAGTGGAGGTGTGAGAGCAGAGCAACTCCATCAAGTCTTTCTGATGCCTTATTCTGTGAATGTAAATTGGAGCTCCTTGCTTTGAACTCTAATAGACCTTAGTGCCTGTGCTGTGAAATATACTTGATTAATATGATCTTTTTTTTCTTTACTTGTGTCATGGTTATTAGGCTTGTCTCTCTAAATACACTGAAAGTCCCTTAAGGGTAGAGATTATGTCTTTTGCTTTTCTCTCATTTCCTACAGGACTGGAGAGAGTAGGCATTAAATAAATATTCAATTATGCCATAGGAGTGTAGTCACGGTGGTTTTATAGAATGCCAATGTGCATTTTATAAAATGTACATTTTAAAAAATTAATGTTATTTTAAATCGCAATATTAAAAATCGAGCTATATAATTTTATTGATACAGGGTATAGTTTGGAAGAGTGTAAAGAAAGTGCATGAGTGCACTAGCTGGCATGGATTGCGTCTTGAGCTGGAGACGTAAGCAAAAAAGAAACAGATCTGGCTTGAATGAAGCTCAGTATCACTTGGCAGCAATCTCTCAGCTCTCTGTGGGGAAGCCTGGATTAATGCCAACAGGATGAAGGATATTTCAGGGATCCACTGTAACGTTTAAAGATCTGTGCTTGGGCCCAGCCAACAACAACAGGTGCATTACAATTTTTTTCATAAGGTGATTCACTAAACGTTTATTGAGCTTATATCACAAGCAGGTAGATGTATCCAGTCATTAAATATTACAGCTCTTCCAGTGTTCCATCCTTGGATATTTGTCTTCTCTTACTCTACACTTTCTCCTTAGGTGATTTCGTTTTTAGCCACTGCTTCAATTACCACCACCCATAGGCAGATGACTCACATGTTTGTATCTTCAGATTGGAATTCTGCTCTGAGATCCGGACCTATACATCTAGCTGCCAGCTTGATAGCTCCTGTTGGATGGCTCCCAGAAATTACAAATGAAACAGGTCTTTAAAAGAACTCATGCTCTTCTCTTTCTCTTCAGCATCCCCTTCAACCAAACCTGGCCTTCTTCCAGTGTTCTCTGTTTTAGCCAAT
The DNA here is from genome assembly GCA_963573385.1 of Cacajao melanocephalus. Taxonomy (NCBI): domain Eukaryota; kingdom Metazoa; phylum Chordata; class Mammalia; order Primates; family Pitheciidae; genus Cacajao; species Cacajao melanocephalus. The sequence continues at coordinate 27,143 of CAUYLG010044367.1, read as the reverse complement.
GACACTTTCATTTATCTTGTCCCATGAGCCAGAAACGTGGCACTCATCATTGACACATCCTACTTCTTCACCCTCATCTCCAGTCTCTTAGGAAATCTACCATCACTTCCACCTGCAAAATGCAGCCATATCTGCTCACTTCTCTCTATTGCCACTGCCACAACACTAGTCTCAGCCAAAATCAGTTCTCACCTGACTTAGACGATTGCAGTTTTCTTAATTGGTCTCTTTACTCCCACTTTTCTCTCCTAGTTTGATCTCCACCCCACAGGAAGAGTGATTGTTTTGATATATACATAAGATCATGAAACCCCATTGCATGAAATCCTTCAATGACACACATACACTTTTTCTTAGAATAAAGAACAAGATAGCTTACAAAGTCTGGAATGATTCCCTAAGCTTCTAACTTGGGCTTTCATTTAAGGAGTAGTTTTGTAAGTGAACACAAATAGAATTTTGAAAGCAAACTTGCAAACTTTAGAATTACAGTATATTTAAGGATTAGAGTGCTAATTTTCCCGATAATTTAAACTTGTTCCTTTAACCACCGTGTTACATATTTATGCCTTTACCACACTGAACAGAAGTTAACCTTTGTATGATGATTTGGTGATTCTGGTTTCTCTCTTCCTGCTAACTTTACTTGTCAGTGTTGTCAGCTTCAAGTATCCCCCTTCTTGTCTCCTTTTAAATGTATTTTTGAATGAAGTGTACATATATATGTGTGTGTATATATATGTGTGTGTGTGTGTGTGTGTGTGTGTGTGTGTGTGAGCTGGCTTATATGATTGTGGAGGTTGGCTGGGAAAGTCTGAAATTTGTAGGGTAAGCCATCAGGAGGAGCAGGCTAAACACTCTAGTGCAAAAGCTGTCCCTGTGGTCTATAGGCAGAATTTCTTCTTCCTCAGAGAAACCTTAGTTTTCCTCTTATGGCCTGTTCAGCTCACTGGATATGGCCCACCCACATGATCAAAGATAGTGTCCTTTAGTTAAAATCAACTGACTGTAGATGTTAATCACATCTACAATAGACCTCCACAGCAACACCTAGATTAGTATTTTATGGAGTAAAAATAAGGATGGTAGGCTAGCCATGATGACACATAAAACTGACCATCACAACTGAGAAGCCAATACTTATAATTGATACACATTCTCGTCCACAGGCTGGATGAAAGCTTTAGAGGGCTATGCTTTCCCATTTCTTTCTGGGTTATACAGCCATGTTTCAGTAGTTAAAGCTGCTGGAAGCCTAAACTCCAGATATCTGAAGTGGTTCTATATGATACTTGGAATTCATGTATTACATTTAATTTTGAAACAAAAATAATGAATTATTTGACAAATATAATTCTAAATATGTAGATGATATGAAAAGAGTGGCAGGTCCTCAATTTAGTTGGGGCCTAAAATGTACAACAAAGAATGCTTAGGACAAAAAGGACAAGAACAGGATGTCGAGGAGAGAGGAGAAAATGCTGGAGTTGGACTGAGGAGAACCTTAATACCAGGATCGGGCTACAGTGTTTATAGGAAATCTTATGAGAAGTAACCCAACTTTTGAGTTTTAGGCATTTATACATATCATCATGAAGAAAGCACCCTACATGAATCTATGAATTTACGCATGAAGACATGAAATTAAAGAGATATTAAGAATACTAATAATCACTAAGCACTGTGCTAAATGCTTGGTGATTATTAGTATTCTTAATATTAAGAATAGCTCATTTCTTTCTTTGACAAGATTTTGTAAAGGTAAGAGTAAACATCATATCATGATCCCGGGGCCAGAATCCCTTCTTAAGTTATACTGCTGATGGAAAGGAGGCCTCAGCTGAGTAGACAAAAGTAACTAACATATAATTAAATTAAAGATATGTTGATTTTTTTTGGAAAATACAATAGGGTGTAGAAATGCATGAGCTTCTTGCTACCAGGAAAACTGATGACTAAATTGTGTCAGTAAGACGTTTTGTTGGGGATAAGGGTATGTGTTGGTGGGATGACAGTAGAGAAGAGAAGAAAATAAAGTAAATTTGAGGCATGTATCTCTAAGCATCTCAGAAAAGATGAAACCTTAAAGGTGAACAGTGTTCTGTTCCGACATTCCAAGGAGCCTAATCCAGAGACACCTCCGAGTCAGGCTTTGGGTTGCTGGGACTGAGGGATGAATGTGGGGTTCAGATTTAAAGGCTCTTGCTTCCCTAATGTTCAAGGGAACTGGTGTTGGGCTACAAATGGGAGCAAGGATGGACTAGAAAGTGAAACAAGGGGAGATGAGTTTGAGTCAAATCTAAAATTTACATACAGGATTTCCTCAGACAGCCCAGCCCCATTTTCAAACTCCCAAATCATAAATATTCCTTCCAGTTTCTCCTCTTATGCCGCCACTTGTGAGTCTCTTTTTCTTCCTATGTCATTCGGCATACCTCTTCCTCATTGGCCATCTATTGGTAGCATAGGTGATTGACCTATACCCTCATCTCCAGGCCACATAAACATTGCCTTTTTTTCTCCTCCCTCTCTAGAGGAAGAACAGCAGCATCGTTCTCCTGATTTTCCCTTCCTCCGCATTTTCCCCTTTGGGGTCAATATCTTCATTTCAGTTCTTTCCCATCCTAGGTTCCAAGGAATATGGCTCCATCTCTGGGATGAGGTAGCAGGATATGGTGGAAATAGCACTCGACTTTGACTGAGTCTCTATTGGATTTGTGTCCTAGCTCAATCTCTCTGAGTTCTGGTTTCCTTGTCTGTAAAATGTGAATAGTAATACCTGCTTGGCCTACCTCAAAGGGTTTTTGAGAGTAGCAAAATCAAGCCGAGTTAACGGAGAGGAAAAGACATTGTCAATTCTTAACATGTATATTCCCAGATCCTAAGTGGAGAAAGAAAAACACAGAGCCCAAGACAGACACCTTAAGAAACCCAGAAAGTAGGAGGAAGAGAGTAAACAAAATGGATTAAGAAATTTTGCTTTGAGGCTTGGGGCAATTTTGTTGTTGTTTCTGAGTGAAAGCAATGTTCTTTTGTGAGCTGAAAACAATCTTGATCAAGGCTAGGTAAGAGCAGTGCTAGTGATGCATCTGTGTCCAAAAGCTTTGAAGTAAAATTAGACATTAAAAAAAAAAAAAAACCCAACGGTGCCCTCAATCTCTAAGGCCTGGAAAACGACCTAAAGTCACCTTTAGCTTCTTCACAGAAGTCTACATCTACCTGCTTATTTTTCTTAATTAAATCTGGTTTACCTTAAGTATCAGTCTTGAAGATAAACAAACACCATTTACACAGGTATATACAACACTTCGTTTGCTAGTTAGAACACCATAGAGAACCAGTGCATGTGTACTTTTAAGGTATTTAAATATGCCATTTTGAAATACACCTTTTGTTGTATAATTTAAAAGTGGCTCCACCGTCACTTTTGTTTTTCAAAACGCATTTTTCAAATCTTGCAAACCTAAGATATTTGGGCATATTACGGGTTACATAGGGTTTTGTGGGCCACATCTTGGATCCTAAGCAGGGAGATAGCATACCAATAATAGAGCATAAAATTAGGAACACAGAAACAACAATAGTAGAAAAACTGACAAAATCCTAATAAAATTAGGAGTGAGAACACGGGTTAGGTCATAGCTCTGTCACTTAATTACTGTGCGACTTTCATTTCTGTGAAGCTCAGTTTTTGCTTCTGTAAAATGGAGATTAGACCTATCTTCCTGGGTTTTGGTAATGACTAGAAATGATATATATTTAGTTTCCTATTTCTGCCATAACAAATTACCTCAAACTTAGTGTCTAAAAACAATACAAATTTATTCTCTTATAATTCTGTAGCAGTCCAACCTGGGCCTCACTGGGCTAAAAATCAAGATGTTGACAAGATGAACACATTCCATTTTTGAAACTTTAAGGGCAGATCTGTTTCTTTGCATTTCTTCAGCTTCTGAAGGCTTCCTGCATTCCTCAGCACTTTTCGCTGTCTTCACAGCCAGCATGTCGCATCTCTTTGGTCATTCTTTCATAGTCATATCTCCCTTTGACTTTTTTCTGCCTCCTTCTTCCACGTTTAAGGACCCTTGTGATTACACTGAATCTACCTAGATAATCCAGGATAATCCCCCCATTTAAAGACAAGCTTATTAGCAACCTTAATTCCATCTGCAACCTAATTCCCCCTTTCCATGTAAGCTAACATATCCACAGGTTCTGAGGATGAGAAGGTAGATATTTTTGCACCTATTTGCAGAGGGAGGGGGACTTCTACAATGATTTGGAAAAGAAGGTGGACATCTTTGGAGAGTCATTATTCTGCCCACCACCACCCCTCCATTCACACATACACTCAACCTTTTAAAATTTTTGAACAATTTTCAATTTGGAGAAAATTTGTAAAAATAATACAGAGAGTTCCCACATGTCCCTTACCCATTTTCTCCTAATGTTGGCATCTTATTGCCATGGTACATTTGTCACAATTAAGAAACCAACACTGACATATTACTGTTAACCAAACTGCAGGATTTATTAGGATTGGGATTCCATTTTATAGACGCGAATACGGAGCTTCACAGAAATGAAGGTCACACAGCAATTAAGTGACAGAGCTATGACATAACCTGTGTTTTCACTCCTGATTTTATTAGGATTTTGTCAGTTTTTCTACTATTGTTGTTTCTGTGTTCCAGGATCCAATGCAGGACACCACTTTGCATTTATAGAGTTATTACTGTTAATAGCAATCTTATTACATCTATGATAAAATATATTCCCAATTCCAAGCAACTGATTTAATTCATCTTATAATATCCCATAGAGACAAAATAGAAAAAAAAATACTTTGTACTTTAAGCATTCTTTATTCCCCTTTCCTCCTTTAAATATATTTATTAAGCACCTACTATGATCCAACTGTTCTTCTAGGCCCTAAGGATACAGAAGTAAGTGAAACAAACATCCCTGCCCTCGAGTAGCTTACATTTTATTGGGGGGAAAGAATGGGGTTGTGAAGGGAACAGACAATAAACAAGACGAGTAAGTAGAATATATAGTTTGTATCATGGTGATAAATGAAATAAAAAATAAAGCAGTTGAATAAAGAAAAATAAAACAGGGAAGGTGACACAGACTGCTGGGTGTATATGGAGAAATTTAAAATAGTGTAGTTATGGATCCAAGGCCTGAAATAGACGAGGGAGTGAGCCACAGGGCTATGTGGGGGAAGATCACTCTAGGCAGAGAACATAGCTGGGACAAAACCCCTAAGATTCTCTGATTGATAGGTTGGAGAAAGAACAAAGAGGCCAAGGCTGATAGAACAGAGTGAATAAAGTCAGAGAGGTAAAAGGTGGTACCCAATTATATAGAGCCCTATAAGTAATTGCAAGGACTTTGGCTTTGACCTGGAGGGAGATGAGAAGTTATTGGAAAGTTTTGAGTAGCAGTGTGATATGATCTGATTTTGGATTTTAAGAAAATCAATTCTGGATGCTGTGTTCAAAATAAACAGTAATGGGGCGAGTGTTTCAGGGAAATCTGTCGGAAGGCTATTGCAGTAATCCAGGCAAGAGATGATAGTGGTTTCAACCAAGGTGGTAGTAGGCAAGGCAGTGGGAAGGGGTTGGATTCTAGCTGTGTTTTGGAAGGGAGTTAACATAACTTACTGATAAATTAGATGTGAAGTATGTGAGAGAGACAGGTATCAAAAGTTATATCAAGGTTTTGGGCCTGAGCAACTGGAAGCATGGAAACGTCACTGACATGGTGAGACCACAGGAGGAACAGGTTTTAACAGTGGGCATGGGTAGAGAAGTTATGCCATAAGATGGGTTTTGTACATGTCAATCTTGACATGTCAAATGTATATGCCAGTTGACCTCTAAAGTAGGCAGTTGGATACATGAGTATGAAGTTCAGGGAAGGGATCTGGGCTAGAGACATAACCTTAGGAGTTGTCAGTGGTATTTAAAAGCCGTGAGACTGGATGAGATCACTAAGTAAGTGAATCTAGAGAGAGAATAAAGCACCAAGAAATGAGTCCCAGTGAATTCCAATATATTAAAAGATGAGGGAGGTGAGGATGAGGAAGCAGTGGAGACTGAGAAGGAGAGGCCAGTGAGGTGAAAGAGGACCAGGAGAGAGTGGAATCCTGGAGGCCGACTGAAGCCAGTATTTCCAGAAGGAAGAAGTGATATACAGTGTCAAATGCTACTGCTGAGTCAAGTACAATGAAGACTGAGAAGTGACTGTTGGAGTCAGCAAGGTGGAGGTCACTGGTGATCTTGACAAGGGCAATTTTAGAAAAATGGTGGAGGAGAAAGCCTGATTAAGGTAAATAAGAAAGACTTGATGGAGAGGAATTGAAGATGATTATGGGCAATACCTTTGTGGAGTTTTTTTTTTTTTTAATAAAAGGAAAGGGAAATGAGTAGTAATTGGAAGACAATCCAAGATTAAAAGCATAGTTTAAAATGGGAGAAATAACAGCATGTTTGTATGCAGATGGAATAATCCAGTAAAGATGGAAAAATTGATGATATAGAAGAGAGAGAAGAGAATTGCTGGAAGACTGTTCTGAAGTAGGTAAAATGGGATGAAGCTGAGTGCACAAATAGAGAATTGGCCTTAGTTAGGGGCACAGACTGTTCATCTATGGTAACAGGAGGGAGGCTAGTGTGTGCATACAGATGGAGGTCAGGTGCTGGTGGGAGTATGGGCAACAACTTCTCAGCTGATTGCTTCTACTTTCCAGATAAATAAATAGGGTCATCTGATGAGAATGAGGATGAGAGAGGTGCTGGAGGTTGAGGAAGAACGTAAGGTATTATTTGTTTAGAAGAGTGAGAGAATAAATTAATTAATAAATGTAATAAAATTACTGAGCATCTTTAAGAGACCACTTGAGGATAGTGCTCATGAATTTAAAGTGAGACCAGTAGGCACATAGTATGTTTTCCCCAGGCACATTTAGCTGCACAGGTGCAGTTTCAGAGGAGGCAGAAAATTTGATTAAAATAGAGTGGAGACATTGCCAGAGGGGTATGATGAAACAAGGCAAGGGGCAAGGGAGTCATTGGTATACACAAGAGAAAAATTATAACGATGGGCCATGGAAGCGAAGCTGTGTAATGAAGAAAGTGATGACTATTGCTTATCCCTTATCTATGAGGGATAGGAAATAGTGAAAAGGTAAGAGGCTAAATGAGTTATAGGTCGTAATGAGATTGAAGGATTGCTGAAGATAGGGCAGTAGAGGGAGTGAGTGGAAAAATAAGAAGTGGTGGAGGGATAGTGGGATGCATGAAATTCAGATAAAGGAGGGAATGCAGTTACTGGTAATGATCAGGTCTAGAATATGGCCATGGGAGTGAGCAGCTGACGTTGGGGAGTGGGGAACAGACAATGTCACTCAAGGAAAAGAAGTCAAGGAACTGAAAGTCCAGGGCACAGGTAGGATTCTCTATGTGTACTATTAAAATCACCAAGAATGAAGGCAGATGTAGTGTTGGAGAAAGTAAAAGCATGCCAAGAGCTAAAACAATCAGGAAATCAGGGGTCTGTGGATGACTGCAACAAGGAGGAAGTAGTAAGTTGTCTGGTCTGATGACATGAGATCAAAATGACCTTGATGTTTTGGAGAAAAGAAGAATAATCTGGAAATGGCAATGGAAAAAAAAAAGGCCACCTACCCAACTTTCAAATCTAGCAGTATGAGGGTTTAACAGCCACTACTTAAGAAAGCAACAAGGGAAATATATTATTCCTAGAGGAGAGCTGAGTTTCAGTTAGACCAAGAAAGGGAAATAAATTTTCAGAGATTAGAGTAAGATTATAAGAAAAACAGTTTAGGCAAAGAGAAGGGGACACTGATATAAAAATATCGGGTCCATTGGGTCAGATGTCAGGGGAATATTATCTCTATGTACCCTAGGCTATGTTTCATATCATACAGTTTTCTTACAGACTTGAAAAAGGAGAGCTGCAGAGTAACACATAGTGTGTCTCTAGCAGTGGCCAAGAGTGAGGGAACCCTGATCAGCCAATGTTAAATCCTGGGATCTGCGAAGAAGGTCATTGCATGAGAGAAGTAGAACTCACCAGACTGCCACAGCTGGGCAACTATCCTTTGAAGCAATTTAACAACTCTAGTCCTGATTTCTGCCCTCTTCAAACAACCTTTGGACTGTAATTTGGTTTTCCAAGTTACCTTTTCTTCTGGCAGAGAATGCGCTGGCTGGCTGGCAGTTCCATTTCCCAGCATAAATTAATCAATTGGCTTCCCATTTAATCAGTTGGTCTCCTGTAAATATGGTTAGCATGAGTCAGTCCCCTGAAGCCTGATCACCTCGGCATGAATGTCATAAAAATCAGCTTCTGAATTTGTTAAGCAGAAGACCAGACACTGGCACTCATCATGACCCCAGTAATGTAGTCCAGCCTGAAGCAACTGTGTCTGCTTTCCCCACAGATTTACCTTAATTCTATTCTACTAAGAATACATCAAAAAGAAAATGAGGCTCAACCCTTTGCAAATGCCCTGTTGTTTAAACAACAAAAAACTGTTGGCATCACATGATTTATTTTTATGGAAATATGATATGAAGCTCAAAGGAACGATGTGCTTTGGCAACTATTTTAATGAAGTTCACATGCTTTCTCCTCATTTTCTCAAGAATACTGGCTAGGGCAGCAAGATACCTTGCTGACTTTACTTCAGAGAAGTAAAGCCCAAACAGGTAAGATAATCGTGCAGTGATGGATTAGACTTCTCAGTCCACAAACGTCTGGACCCATGCTCTGAAGAGAACTGTTCCTGATTTGAAGCACAATATGAGAACTATCTAAGTCCCACCAAATGTTATAATCTGCATTAATGAATATTTTGATCCTTTTGGGCCTAATGTCCAGAGTACTGTGATTAGGACATTTTGCCTTCTTTCCTTGTAAACGAACTGGCTTTATTCATTGTCTGAAGCATCACAATTCAAAAAGTTAACAGACTCAGACACTTAAATTTCTCATAGTAATAAGGAAAGGTAGTTATCTTTTTCTTTTAACTCCTCCCACTCCCGTGTGTGTATGTGTGTGTGTAGAGCTTACACTGTTGCTGGGTTAAAGATGAAATCAGGAGGAAAAAGAGAAACAAAATAAAGCAATAATGCTGGGGCCAAAATGAGGCTGAGTGGGAAAGAAATAAGAGAAAGGAAATACCTATGATTCTTTCCCAAACATCCATTAGTTGGTAATGAAATTCAGGTCAAGGACAAAAGGGCTATAAATGCTATTGGGTTTGTTTGACCAAAAGGAGCATTAACGGTAATAGCTAGAAAAGAGATCATCAAACGATGGCCTGCAAGACAAGTCTAGCTCACTCCCTAATTTTGAATGGCCAACAAGCTGGAATGATTTTTTATGTTTTTAAATCGTTGAATCAAGTGAAAGGAAGAATAATATTTCATGGCACTTGAAAATTACATGAAATTCAACTGTTAGTGACCGTAAGTAAAGTTTTATTGTAACATAGTCACATCCATTTATGTACAAATAGTCTATGGCTGCTTTCACACTACAATGTCAGTAATTGCAACAGAGGCCACATGGCCCACAAAACCATACATTTCAATATCTGGCTCTTTGGTTTTTATCAGATGGCAACTGTTTATCAGTCACGTTATTATGCCCAAAATTTAAAGTGACTTGGGGAAGGATGAATGGATATTTAAGTATCTTTTCTATTTATTTATTCTTCAATAAAAATCTTTACCAGTGAATTTAATCTCAAGTATTTACTCAGCAACTTCTATTGTCTCTATCCCCAAAGAACTCACAGAGGTGGAGCACCAGATAATAATTTGGAAGTTGAAATACAGAATTCAAAATACATCACTTGGTACTCGAGTTTTTGGTTCTGTCTGGTAATGTGACTATTAAATATCTATCTGGAGCAGAGTTGGGCAAGAGAAAGAGTAAGAACCTGTCACAATATTGTAACCACAGTCAGAGAATAGGAAAGTGTCTTGATATTAAAAATATACTAAAATTAAAAATTCAGCAGAATGGTTGAATGATAGAATGTGTGTGGCTAAAGAAGGAATGAGTTATTGGAAACTCAGGTAGAGGAAATTTCCCAAAATATGAAACCAAAAGACAAACAGATGAAAAGTATCAAAGCAAAAATTGAGGCATGGAGAATCAACCCAGCTTCATGAGGTTATCGGTGCTCAGGCTCCTTTTATCTTTCTGTTGCAACCATTTTCAAGGTATGACTTCCATCCTTAGTTACCTCACAGCTCAAGGTAGCTCCTGGGGCTCCAGCCATCTTATACATGTTCCAAGTAGTCATATAAAGGAATTGAGAGGAAGAGTAAAATGAACACCTCCCCCAGTTTTGTCAGTTCTCCTTAAGGAGGCTTCCTAGAACTCCTACACAGTATTTATTTTAACTTAATTGGCTAGAACTTGATCATGTGGCCACACTTGCCTAAAGAAAGACTAAAAAGTACTATGTTTACTCAAGGGACCGGTTTACTCTGCTAAAATGAGGTTTAGTTCTTAAGGAAAAGGGAAAACTGGACTTAACACAGGCAATTATCAGTCTCTTACATAAATCCTGTTGTTAGGTAAATTGATATTCAAGGATGAGGGCAAATACATACTAATAAATTTTAGTATTCATGGACCCTCTCTAAAATACTCAAGGGCATACTAAAACTAAAAAGTAATATAATAAAGAGAAAGACATGACATACAAGAAAAGAGTGGTATGCTGGTAAATGCTTAACAACCAACTCAGGGGGGAAAAGCTCTGATTTGTACAATGAAAATTACCCCCAACATGGCTGACATCAAGCTACCAACATGATGTCACTGAACAGAGTTCAAAAGAGATGCTAACAATTGGCTCTAGTGATTAAAAAAAAATTAAAAAGCATGATAAAGAATAACAAAAGATGGGAGGGATAAGTTCAAATATATCAATAATTCCAATGAATGTGAACAAATTAAATTCTACTATTATTTTCAGACTGTGTTTAAATATTTAGCATGTGCAGTTTATAAGTGACACATACCTAAAATAAAATGATAAAGTTTAATGATTAAGACTTGGGAAAAATACAAAACAAATACTATTTGGAATGGAATGAAAATAAAGGAACCACACATTAAAATCTTTGGTGGGTGGCTAAAACAGTACATAAGAAAATGAAAACTTTACATACTTATTTTAAACAATCCTGAAAATTAATGGACTAAGTATTCAACTCAAGATGTTAGGAGAATAATGGTAAAATACACCCAAGAAATGTAGATGGAAGGAATTCATAATGATACAAGCATTACTAAAACAGAAAATAAGCAAAAGTAGACCTGACCAATAAAACCTAAACTTAATTCTTTATGAAGACCAACACAGGCCAGGTGTGGTGGTTCATGCCTATAATGCCAACACTTTGGGAGGCTGAGGCAGGCAGATCACTTGAGCCTAGGAGTTCAAGACCAGCCTGGGGAACATGGTGAAACCCTGTCTCTACAAAAAATACAAAAATTAGCCAGGTGTAGTGGTGTGCACCTATAGTCCAGCTAGTTTTGGTTTGGGGGTGCGGGATGCTGAGATGGGAGGATTGCTTGAGACCTGGAGATTGAGGCTGCAGTGAGCCGTGATTGCACCACTGCACTCCAGCCTGGGCTACAGAGAAAGGCCCTATCTTAAAAAACAAATAAACAAACAAAAAACACAATTAAAAAGAAAAGCTTTGGCAAATCTAATTAAGAAACAAAAAGAGATTCGACTAAGCAAACTTTGGAATAAGGAGGACATAATACATATGAAAAAATTAAAACATTTTCAGAGACCAGAATATACCTATATGTATAGTTGTGACTCTTGAAATCATGTTTGTATTTTCCATATTCAAAAGGTGAAATGAAATCAGTAAGGATGAGGAAACTCCTAATATTGAATACAAACAGAGACACATTAATTATATATCAAATTGATAACATAACAAACTCAGAAATAAACAAAAACTAATCTAGGTAATTTTAACCATATACTCTCAATTTAAAGATAAAAAAATAAATCTTGAACTTTTCTTAGTAGATTTATTATTAGTAGTGGTGTCAGTATAGCAATGCTTAAACTATTTTGTGTATCTCCAAAGGATTGGGCAAATGAGTGATTATATTATATTAATGTTGTGGCAAGCCAGGGTTCTCACTGTGGGAGAAGGTACATCATTGGCATGGGAGAAGAGGAAGAGCCCTATGGTATTCAGTTGGAATTAGAGATACCAGTATAAGCTCATCCTTAACTTTCACTGAAAAAGTCTAGAACTGGTAACATCCTTGAATCAATGAGCACAGCTAGTGCCAAGATCTTGTTTTCTAAATACCATTCTCCAATAAAAGAAACTGAGCCTTTTGGAGAAATAGCTGGTTCTAGGGCAAGGGAAATATAAGATAAACTGGGAATATCTTGTGCTAAAAGGAAAGGCAGTTATTATACACTGATGTAACATGCCTAAAGGACATAGGAGCCAGCTTGAAGGGATTCTACAGCTTGACTGGGGACAATTTTACCATCAAAATGAAATCAAGAAGGTAATACATTTACACGCCAGTTTTTTGTGATACTGAAAACTTTAGTTTTTCATAAATTGAATTTATGAGTCCAAACTGATACTGAAAACCAAAGTCAGAAAAATAAACAAATCAGTGCATTAAAAAAGGAAGGATAAGCAACAACTCTTCTTTATAATGCTCACTAATAAGTGTAGTGGGAAGATAGTGTTTGAAGCCAATATTTTGCAATTAACATAGGAATACTTGATTTGGGCAAGACACCAAAACTACTGGGTACAAGAGTGTTGAAAAGAATCAAAGGTATTTTCCCACAGATTACTTACTAAAATTACAAAAAGGAAAAGGGCATATTCATGGTGGAGAATCCTGGCAGATACTACCTTAACCAAGTGATTAAAGCGAACATACACAAGAAATAGGACAATCTGACATCATGTGCCTTCTGCTGTGATGCACTGAGAAGGGCATAGCATCACTTCTGTTACTCCTGCCCACAATGCAGTACCTGAATATGATCATAAGGAAACATCACACAAAGCCAAGCTGATCGCCATTCTACAGTATAACTGATTTGTTCTCTTCAAAAATGGCAATGCGATGAAATATAAAGAATGGCTGAGATAAAGATGAAGAAAGAGATAGGACAACTAAACGCAGTGCATGATCCTAGCTTGGAGCCCAAATTAGAAAATGAAAATGCTATAAAGAACTTAATCTGAATAATTGGTGAAATTAGAATTTGGAAAATTCATTAGGTAATTGTATTTGATTGATGCTAAAGGTCTCAAATTTGATCATTTTCTTGCTGCCATATAATAAAAATCTTTATTTTTAGTAGACATAGGCTGAGGTACTTAGTGGTGAAGGGTCATTAACAACTGTGACTCCCTTTCACATGGTTCAGGAAAAACATAGTTTGTGTATATATATATTTATGAAGAAGTAAAGCAAATGTAGAAAACTGTTACAAAATTATTTTTTCAAGACTCATGTTTACCACTTTGTGCCTATAAATTTTACAATCTAGGTATGAGTTTCTAGAAAAAAAATAGATTTCCAAAGTTTACGCCACGAATGTTTCACAGTCTGAATAGATCTATTACCATAGGAGAAATTTAGAAAACATATAATTCCCTTCTTACATAAAGTGTTCCAGAGCATAGGGAATAAAGGAAACATAAATGCAGGTCTCATCCCAGCATAAGGAACCTTCAGTGGTGTCCACTTTATGTGCAATAAACAGACAGCTAAGTGTAATGGACTTGGAGTCAGTTGACCAGGTTATGGTGCTGACTCTGCCTCTCTGTGCAATGCGGATTTGAGCAAATCACGTAAGTTCTCTGACTTTCCATTTCATCCTGTGAAATGCTAGACCCTTTAAAATGGGGCTGGTGCTGTTTGCTTTTCATACCTCGCAAATCTGTAGTAAGAATCAAGTAAGCTAACACTGTAGAAAATGAAAAGCCCGGGACACATATAAGAAACACTAGTCTAGAATTCAGGGAAGTCCATGTGCATCTTGGGACTTGACCTGTATTTGTAATTCCTTTTCAACAAATGTCTTCTGTTAAAAATAGTTATACTTTGTCTAGTTTGTAATATTGAAAAAGGCCAATGGTGGAATGTCCTAAACTTGGTGTATGTCTGACAATCACTCTGTCTTGGAACAGTTTATGTAACCAAAGAAATGTCTCTTACTTAATGGGTTGGTGACTCACGTGGATGTGTAAACATATACTTACTGCTCAGCTTTAATAACACTTCCAAAAAGCTCTCTCGACTCTCCTGGACTGGGAGAGGGCCTCTCCCATAGCATTTGGTACTTATGTGTCTCATTAATCCAGCTAGATATAAGCTCAACAAGGGCAACAGCTAGATCCAACTTGTTCGTCACTGTCACTTCAGTGCCTACATAGTAGGCACTCAATAAATATTCGTTTTTGAAGCTCTTATTGAAGAAAGATAAGTGGAGAAAAGTCCTTGCTGAAAGAAGAGTTGTCATTTTTAGCAAGCATTTTTGAGCATGTATGATATGCAGTGCTCTTTGCTGAACAACATGGGGGCTACAGAGGTCATTCTGAGTCTTGCAGTTTCTGACAGACCACTCAGCTCCCAGTCCGAGTCATTTTCTCCCCTGACTGTTTGCAGAGTCACTCTGCCACCTTTTGGCTGTACCTAGGAATTGCATCTTTTCTGGCATTCTCCTCATCCTGAGAGGACCTGCAACTCGTTCTACAGAGCATCATTCATTCATCCATTCCACAAACACTCACTGAATGCATACCTCATGCCAAGTTCTCTGCCATGAGCTGGAGACATAGTGGTGGAAAAGTACACATAGCTCTTGCCTTCAAGCGGTTTACAGTCTGGTTGAGGGAGGAAAGAGGACAATAAACGTGTAATTACATAAATAATAACTCTAAATATGTCCAGTGCTGTGGAGGAGAAATACAAGTTGCCATAAGAGTGTCCCATGCCTTTCCACTCCATTATCTTTCTGCAGCAAAAGCTCATGAAATGGGAGTACAACACATTTTGCCACCCTAACCAGAAGAGCAGGAAAGTGAAAGCTCAGGCTCATAAGGGAGCATAGAACCATGATCAGATTGGCTGCAGTAATGCGTGTGGCTTGGATTTTTCACAACACCCATGCTTGCCTTTTGTCCAAACCCTGACTACTATCCAAACTATTCCATTTGCCAAAAATTAAACACTCTAGCTTTCCTTAGTAGTAACGTCATTAGCTAACATTTTTTGAGAGCTTGCTTTGTGCCAGGAACTGTTAGGCATTTTAAATGCAGCAGCTAGCACAACATTCATAATAATTGTATAATACAGATAGTATTGCTGTTCCTGTAATGACAGTAATGGCAGGAATCACAGGATCTGGAGTAGGATTACCGATCTTTGAACCTGCTGGTGCCATCTAGATGTGTGACTGGGCAATTTACCTAAGTTCTCGGTGCCTCTGTTTTTCCACCTATAAAATGGAGATTATAAAAGTTATCTACTTTATAGGGTTGACATGAAGAGTAAATGACAACGCATGTAAGTACTTAGAACAGTGCCTGGCATATATATGTGTGTATACGTGTGTGTGTGTGTGTGTGTGTGTGTGTGTGTGTATTTTACAGATGAGGGCATCTGAGCTTCAGTAACTCATCCAACCTCCCATATCCACTGAGTGGTGCAGATGATGTGAAGAGAGGCAATCTGATCCCCGAGCCTGACCTGAACACTCGTCCACTATGCTATCTTGAATACCCTGTTCCTGGGTACCTTCTGTTTCTCTGGCAACAGAAGTCTCAGTTGACTCTGCACAGTCATATTCTGGAATCATTTCGCTGAGCCTCGGTCTTAGCTGAACATTGGCAGAAGTAGTTTTTCACAGGAACTTGCTATGTCATTCCCCAGGGGGAGATTATACAGGTACACTGTAGAAATAACATCTCCTTTTGATATTGATGGAAGCTCTGGAACAGGGAAGCTTTCAGCAACATTACTGTTTGTATGTCATGTCTTTGGGAACACGATGTAGTCATTGTGCAGAGAACAAGAGCTTTAAATCAAACCAAATCTGGATCTAAATCTCAGCTCTATCATGTGACCTTGGACTACAGTTTCCTTCTGTCTGATCCTTGGTTTCCTCATGTTAGAGATGAAAGAGATAACAACTACCTCATAGAGTTGGCAAAAGAGAATAAAAGAGATTGTATAAAATATATATACACACACATACACATATGTATATGTAGATATACATATATACATGTTTATATATAAGTATAACATATCTCAAAGAGTTAGGCACAGTATCTAAGTTGAGGCTTACAAATGCCAGCTCTCTCCCATTAGGAGGTTAGTTATTGTGGTTACAAAAGCGTGAAGGGTCTGGGAAAAATCCAAACAGCAGCTAAGCACAAAAAGCCAACACAAGGGAAGAACAGAGGGAATAGGGAAGAGAGGTGAAAGGGAGATGTGAATAATTTCATTCTGGGCTTGAGCCCAAACTCCAGAGCGAGGAATGTCTTCTTAGCAAGGAGTCAACCCCAATGTTTGATTTACTGGAGCCCACAGTCCCCACACTAACAGTATCATCTGTGATGAATGAACTGATTTGGAGCTGCAGCCCCGGCTGCAGCTGCTGCCCCTCTGAGAGGAAGGTCAATAGCAGGGTTCAAGGAAAAGGCAGGTGAAATGTGTCTCCTTAGCACACTCCTCCTCTTGCCTTAAAGAACACTAACTCCAAAGTCTCTCTGCTCCTGGAGCTGAGAGCCACTTGCCTTGGAAGACAAATTAAGGTAAATCCATACCTTTTTGGATGCTTTTCTGATCACTTAGTTATATGGGAAATTGTCAGGGTGGGGCTGATTCTAGAGAAACCTTGCACTTCTCCCTGAGTGATGCTTTTGCTTTTTAAGGCCCGATTCGGTCCTACGGCTGAGAACTCTGAGTGTATTAAGAAGAGACTGGGTTTTGGTAAACTGCATTGGAGCAAAATGTAGCCTAGAGGTTCAGGACTCAAGTTGCCCAATTTGGAATGGTGCAAATGGGAGTTCAAACAAGATAAAAGTTATGGAGATCTGGTAGTGTATCCGATACAGAGCTGGGAGCCAAGACAGTCAACTTGTAAGATGTCTCTGAGGTGGGGGATCTGCAATGTTTGTTTTCTAAGGTTTGCTATAAATGAGCTGGAGGCTTTGGTTGTCACGGTAATGGCAGAGGCTCCATTTTGGAGCTTCTAGGGAAAGCTTACCAACTAACCTCAAGACACTCCCCCAAGCAGGGGGTCAATGCCATGGTAGGAACATTTGTTATAGCTCCTCTATGCAAACTGCACAGTCACAGAAACCTGGCTTAGCGGTTTTCAAAAGAGCCATTTGCATCCACCAGGAACTGTTGGATCCACCAGTGGAGCAGGTGACAAGTTATCTGAAATGAGCTCAGTGTTGGCAATCAAGCATTTGTTGAATACCTTCTATGTGCTGCACATTTCTATCAGGGATTGTGAGGGATCCAGAAGAAGCTGCGATCTGGCTTCTCCGCTTAATCACTGAGCCCATAAAGCAAATAAACTATCTTGTGTGAAACAGCCTATGAACAGTGAAGTGAAAAGCTAAGGAGCCCAGTGGCATTCAGAGGATGTGGTGGCTTGGAATAGTGGGTGCTGAGAGCTTGGTAGGTTTGGCTAAGTTGCAAGGCACGAGACAATGGAGAAGCACAAGATCTTGCAGCACGAGATCTGGATCAAGGAGACATGATGGTGGGGTAGGTATTGTGAGGATGAACAGGTAGGCCTTGTAGTTGGGGCTGGGGAGTCTGGACAATAGGCAGCAGGATAGATGATAAAAAGGTTGTGTTAGGAAGAATTGGCCCTTTCCTTCTCTCCGACCTCATCTTGCACCACACTCCGGGTATTGAGGTAAATAATGCTAGCTGCTAAAGGGGTCACTCCCAAATTCTCCATTGATGACTCTACTCCACAGTGTCAGGGACTTTGTCCTGTGGCTTTGAAAACTCAAGGGGGATTGGGCATGAGGGCTTATGCCTATAATCCCAGCACTTTGGGAGGCCAAAGCAGGTGGATCACCTGAGGTCAGGCGCTCAAGACCAGCCTGGGCAACAGGGTGAAACCCTGTCTCTACTAAAAATACAAAAAGTAGCTGTTCATGGTGGTGGACACCTGTAATCCCACCTATTCGAGAGGCTGAGGCAGGAGAATTGCTTGAACGTGGGAGGCAGAGATTGCAGTAAGCCTAGATCATGCCACTGCATGCCAGCCTTGGCAACAAGAGTGAGACTCTGTCTCAAAAAAAAAAAAAAAATCTCAAGGGCCTTGGAATTATCTGTTGATTCTTTTGTAGCCAGCAAGCAGATGAAAGAAGAGAGAATCACATGTTGGAGCATTTTACAGGCCAGTCCTAGAGTGGTGTATTTTACCATGCTTAAATTCCATTGGCCATAAGTCAGTCATATGTCCACATGTAATGCCAAGGATGTCTGGGAAATGGAATTAGGCTGGATGTCCAGTAAGAGGAGGAGTATATAGGTAGTGTTGAACACTCTCAACCTCTGCCACATGCCTCTATTTCCACTATGATTCAGTCTCACTGATTTCCTGAGAATTCTTTCAACATGCCAAGTTCCACTGCCCCTCAGGGTTTTTACAATTGCTGTGCCTGTGCTTTTTATAAAGAGCACCCCATGACTGGCTGATGAAAAGTCACCACCTCAGAAACACTTTCCTTGTTCATTCACAGGAGGAATCTCACTCTATCACATTTTACTCCTGTATGTCCTTCACAGCACTGCCAAAGCAGGTACAATACTGCTTGAAATTACTTTGTTTATTGTCTGTTTCCTCTTGCTTGAATGTAGCTCCAGGAAATCAAGGACACTGTGAATCTTGCCCACTGCCATATTCTCAGTATCTAGGACAGTTCCTAGCTTGTGATAGTCGATAAAAAATAATCAGTTAAAGGAATAGAAAAAAAAAAAGAAAGAAAGAAATTGTCCTGTATCAGAATGTAGTTGAGAGAGGCCCCAGTAAGGATGGAGGCAAGTGGATCCCCTAGTATGCTAGTCAGTTGCAGGAATAATAGTTAACACTTTTTTTTTTTGAGATAACATCTCTGTCACCCAGGCTGGAGTGCAGTGGTGTGATCTCAGCTCACTGCAACCTCCACCTCCTGGGTTGAAGTGATTCTCCTGTCTCAGCCTCCTGAGTAGCTGGGATACTCCTGAGTAGCTGGGATTCAGTCTCCTGAGTAGATGAGTAACAGGTGTACATCACCACACCCAGCTATTTTTTTTTTGTATTTTTAATAGAGATAGGGTTTTGCCATGTTGGTCAGACTGGTCTTGAACACCTGGACTCAAGTGATACACTTGCCTCAGCCTCCCAAAATGCTCTGATTACACGTGTGGGCCACCACGCCTGGCCCAATAGTTAACACTTATGTAGCATTTACTACAAACTAGATACTCTTTAAGCACTTTATGTTATATACATTATCTCATTAAATTCTCACAACAATCCTATGAAACTAACATAATTATTATTTACATTTTACAAGTGAAGAAATTAAGGCCCAGAGAAGTTAACTGGTCCAAGGTTACATAGCTACTAGGTGGTACAGGTAAAATTTAAGCCCAGGGATATCTGGCCCAGGATCCATGCTCTTAAGCCAGTGCACTATTCTCCCTTTTACCTTGGTGGCGGGGTGCAAGGGGCGCTGGTAGGAACCTGGCTCAGGGTAGAGATGGGGGAAATGCAGACAGGACTGGCGAAATGAGCAAGACTTGGGGATTTGGCATGTTTATCTGAGAATTGATTTCCTATTTTGATTAGGAAGGGAAAGAAGTCCCTGATCATAAATGTGTCTGGAGATGTTCTACAGGTCCTTTTCAGCTAGGTGTGGAAGGCACTCTAGTGCTCCTCCACTCCCTACCCCCAAAACTAGCTCGCTTCTCTCTGTCTCTTCAGAAAGACATTCTTGGATCCAGGGAGGGAAATGAGTACAGAGGCAGGGATGAGTTTTCAATTGGTGCATCATGAAAATGAAGCAAAACACCGTATTTCATAAAAAAAGAACACCCATCAATCCCAAAGAGTTGCTTTAATAAAAGTTGAATCATCTCCAGTTGCCTCCCCAAAGCAGTTACAAAATAAAATTAATGTAAAAATGGAAATTATTCTGATTATCAGTGGAACATCACAAGCAGTGAGGAAATGTGTGATGCGGATGTCTCAGATAAGAAAAAAACCACTGTGAATCTTGAACTCCAATGGAGAATCACTTCTGCTGGCTCCTCCTCTGCTCAACCTGTAACTGCTGAAGTGTCTTGGGACTTAGTACTGATCCTTTTTTTTCTGTCATCACTCTTGCCTTCTCCCTGGGTTATGCCATCTAGCCTTCTGGCTTCAATTATCATCTGTATGCTGATAACACCATTATTTGTATCTCTAGTCCAGACTCCTCACAGGAGCTCCACACTCTTAGGCGTACCTGCTCATTTGACATGTCAATTTGTCTAAAGATCATCTCAAACTTAGCAAGATAAAAACAGAATTTTTGACTCCCGTATCCTCCCCTCCAAAGCTGCACCCCTAGTCTTTCCCATCTCAGCAAACGGCATCACAGTGGACACATTTCCTTCAGACCTCCAATTCATGAGGTGTCCTTGACCCTTCTATTTCCCTCGTTCTTCTACCCCTACTTCATATCCAAACTACCACCAAATCCTGCCAGCTCTATCTTCAAAGTCTGTCTCGAATCAGCTCCGTCTCCTCCTCGTTGTTTGTCACCATCCCAATTCAAACCTATATCATCTCTTGCCTAGATGACTACAGCCTAAACTGGTCTCACTGTCTCTACTCTTGGAACAGTTAGTTATCCCTTTTTGTTGATGTTAAATATTTTTGGAGTGATCTTTGAAAAATATGACTCAGTGAGCCCTGTGGCAGTGTATTAGTACAAACTCATGTTTAGTTTAATATAGATACAAATGACTAGATATATAAATATTTATAGATATGTGTATACATATGGGTTAGTTCATACAAATCATGTATTTCCTAGCTATATTACCTGAGAGGGCCTAGTAGTAGTGACACCTTGTTAGCAATTAGAACAGTCAGTGCACAAATCTTGGTTTCTATTATCATTCTCCAACAAAAGGAGCCAGGGTCCTTGGAGAAATGGCTGTTTCTAGAACTGGGGAAAGAAAAACACAAGGTGAGCATACAGCATCTTATACTGGCAGAGAGTAAAATAGTGCTCTAAAAAAAAAGGATAGGGGTACATCAAAGGAATATAGGAGCCAACCTGAAAGAGCTCCCACCAGCCAAAGCTGCTACAAATTGAAAAATAAAATAAATAATATATACTTTGAAGACCATGGGAAAAAAAGTAAAAATAAATAAATAAATAATAAATAATATAGTATTTGGATTATTACACAAAGTATGATATCAATATCCATGAGTTTGTACTGCTATAAATAAATGTTTGAATAAAGAGATAAATGATACCTGACTTCAAACTGCACTACAAGGCTACAGTAATCAAAACAGCATGGTACTGGTACCAAAACAGAGATATAGACCAATGGAACAGAACAGAGGCCTTGGAGGCACTGCCACACATCAACAACCATCCGATCTTTGACAAACCTGACAAAAACAAGCAATGGGGAAAGGATTCCCTGTTTAATAAATGGTGTTGGGATAACTGGCTAGCCGTGTGCAGAAAACAGAAACTGGACCCCTTCCTGACACCTTACACTAAAATTAACTCCAGATGGATTAAAGACATAAGAACAAGAATCCTGTTCTCTCTCCCTCTTTTCCTTCCTCTTTCTTTCTCTCGTACAGTCTTTTTTTTTTCTTTCTTTCACTCTCACTTTCTTTCCTCTCTTTTTCTTTCTTTCAAAAAATTAAAAAAAAAAAAAGATTAGAGTGCAGACATGGTTTACTTGGCTTGATAGAAATGTAGCAAAAATGAACCTTCTCTAAAATACTGTATGATTTCAGAAATTCCAGTATAATTGGAGCCGGCCTGGGAAATCTGTGCCGTTGAACTACAAAGGTTGCTCTGGGGTGACCCAGTAAGTAGAAAGACAGTATCAGATAGATAACTACCTTAGAAGACAGTGATCCATGAACTGGTGGGAAATTCTACAGAGGGACACAGGTAGTGACTCTATGAAGAACGGAAGACAATTTCTGAAAACAGGAAGTTGATTTTTTAAAAATCAGAGCACAGCCTAACAGAGATTATTAGGTTTTGTGCTCCCAGAAAGTAAATGACTAGCTCAGAGAAATTATGTAAAATTATTCTAAATACCAAAGAAAGCAATTTAAAATGTAAATTTAAAGACAGATCTGTATTTGGCCAAAAAGGACCTTATTTACCCTGGGACTGAGGAATTAAATAGTAGCTAAGATGAGAAAGAGAAAATAACATATTAGGAACTAAGCAAAAAGGGACCCAAAGAATATGATTAAAGAAGAAAACAGCCAAATTAGGAAGAGAAAGTGAGTTTCATGTTTAAAAAAGTTTTTTAAAGGAGGCTGGTCAAGACAAATTAAATAATGTCTAATTATATATAATAATTGCAAATTATCTCTTAAATATCATTTGAACATTCAGATGCTCCATTGTGTGAACATTTTATACTGACTCTAGAAATTTGGTTACCCAGGTATCGGCATTACTACAAAAGATAAATAAAAATAAAAGCCTACAAAACCTGGATTATTTTAGAAACATCAAAAACCAGATTGCATTACTTGCAATGGAAATGTATTCTAATTTAACAATTTTTCTTAATCTGCATTTTGATAGTTATGAAAAAATGATTTACCCATAACTATTAGAAAAAGTAAAATTTTCTCCCCTGGAAGTCTGGTGGCAAAGCAGCTAAAAATGTCTTAGAGATGTTCTCCAGAGATGATTAATCTGAAAGTGGGAGCTCTAATAATGATGAGTAACAGTTACAACAGAAGACAGTCTCTTCCA
The DNA here is from genome assembly GCA_963573385.1 of Cacajao melanocephalus. Lineage (NCBI taxonomy): Eukaryota > Metazoa > Chordata > Mammalia > Primates > Pitheciidae > Cacajao > Cacajao melanocephalus. The sequence goes on along the minus strand of CAUYLG010044367.1, from coordinate 4,032 downwards.
ACCCATTTACATATTTTCTTGCAAAACCTTGTCAAGGTTAAATGCATTCATCCAAAAATACTTGAGATGCTCCTGTGTTATAAGGCTGTGCTAGGATGTGCAGGAAAACAAATGTTGAATAAAAGATTATAGTTACAGTCCAAGAGGGAAAAAAACAAAATAACCATTTATTAAAAACAAAGGTAAGAATTATAAGAGATGTACGAACAGTTCTATATGCATATTTGGAATGAAACAGTGGGAGGAACCCAAAAAGAAGAGATAGGAACTGCATGGTTCATTAATTCTATACATATTTACATGCCTGATACGTGCCTCGTACTGTTCTCTCTGAGCTAGGACTAGGGAGAGGTGAGGGAGGAGTTTAAGGAGGAATTCTCGGAGTCTGGGCCCTGAATTAAAAAACAAGGTATTACACATGCTAAATATGTAGCAATTAATCAAGCTTTCTTTCTTCCTTATGTTATCAAGTAGGCATCTTATGGATATGCAGAAAGCAAAACACATTGAAAGCTCACCATTTTTTTTTGTTTCAAATCCCAGGAATTAAGTTCAGAAGTCAATTCTTTCCCTGCTTTTCTATGACTTTTCACATTTTTGCTAGCAGAAGGATTTTTATTGCAAGTAGCAGTATTCACATCTTTTGACAATATGTATTTCTTCCTATAAATCAGCGATTCTTCAATTGTCTTATTTAAGAGAACGGATTTAAAAGTAGTTTCAGATTCAACAGGCCAATCACTCTGCTTGGTATTTTCAGTATTTTTCTGCTCTGAATATTTAGGATGATTTTGTTGTTGACTGTGTTTTTTGCAATCTTCGACTTCTGCTTTATCTATTTTGATATGGTCGGTTCTTTCTTTCTTATATTTCACTTTTGCTGTTTCTTCAGAATTATTATCAGATATTGAAGAGGATGATTTTTGTTTAGTAAGCTTTTTAGTTATAACAATATCTATTGGGGAAAATGAGAAATTATTAAATTAAGTTGACAATATGTAAAATTTGTTAAATTTATTTTAATGATTGCTAGACATTTGAGAAAATTAACACTGAACTATTATATACAGACAAAACTATAAGTTTTACCTTGATTAAAGGTGTCTCCTGATGAAATACTTGCTCTTTGGTTACTACATAGTTCAATGTTTGTTACAGGTGTCCAACATGCCCATTTGCTGTGCATTTTATTTCCACAGATGTTGTCTAAAACACTAGGTAATCTAGAAAATGAATTAACTTTCTTAATATGTTAACAAAACATTAGCCTATGACTTTCAGACCTTGATTTTTAATGTAGTCAATGTTTACTGAAGGAAATTATATACGTGTAAATAATGCGCAAATACATCTTATATGTTCTACTGTATATTTAAACTAAGTTAAATTTCTACACTTTTATTGTTTATACATTTTAAAAATCTCATTTACTTTAAGTTGCTCAACTTGAAAAGAGTTATATCGGTCTATAAGGGGGAAAAAAACATATACATCATTCTCCATTTTGCTATCATAATAACACCTGAGAGATGATTAATGCTACATTCTAAATTTAAAGTCCTTTTCCTTCAAATCTGTTATATGCACTAAAAAGAGCATTGATAGATACTAAATGATTTGATGATTTTCTCATACTTACATAGAATGATCTCTTTTTTCCACTGCTTGTGAATCAGGTATAACATCCTGGAGTTCATCTAAGTAAAACAAATACAATAATTTCATTTTTTTCATGCAGTTGCAGAAGGGTTAGTATATAAGTCTATAAAAGTTCACATACTGGGAAGAATGGATTGATTTTGCTTCCTCTCTCTCAGACCCAAACTTCTGGGGAACAGAGGCTGTGTATTTCCTTGCAACCTCAAAAGTTCCTTGCACAAAGCCAAACAAATTCTTTGTACATCTTTTTCTTTTTTTTCTTTTTCAAAACAGAGTCTTGCTCTGTTGCCCAGGCTGGAGTGCAGTGGCTTGATCTCAGCTCACTGAAACCTCCACCTTCTGGGTTCAAACAACTCTCCTGCCTCAGCCTGCCGAGAAGCTGGGACTGCAGATGTGTGCCACCATGCCCAGCTAATTTTTTGTATTTTTAGTAGAGACCGTGTTTCAGCATGTTGGCCCAGATGGGCTCGACCTCCTGACCTCATGATCCACCCGCCTCCGCCTCCCCAAGAGCCGAGATTATAGGCATGAGCCACTGCACCCAGACAAATCAATGAAAGCCAGTGGGGTTAAAGGAAAATACAGAAGTGTATATATTTTCTTAAAAAAAAAAAAAAAGGACTAAAATCAGACCACAAGTTACTTACTAAAATTTTGGTTCGGGAATTCAGTGTTCTTATTTTCTGTGTTTTCTACACATTTAGTGGTTTTAACATGCTATAAACACAGGAAACATGTTAATGTGAACTTGAATTAAGATGTTACATGAAAACAACTTAAATATCAAAGTATTAACGTTTGAGTCTTTTAAAATAAATCTGCCTTGCTATGAAAAGTTGGATATTATTTTCATGTATTTCATAAGCATTATGTCCATTTTTGAAAATTCTCCATCCTAAAACGCAAGAAAACTGTCACTACAGACAAGGAGGCAGATGATCCCATACATTTTCTGATCACATTCACAGCTAGCATAATACTTCAGTTTTCATCTGTAACTGACAATTTCTAGATTCTCCATGACAAATCTTTCCTGTTGCTATTGATTACACAGCCTGCTTTATCGATTTTGATATGGTCTGTTCTTTCTTATATTTCACTTTTCCAGTTTCTTCAGAATTATCAGATATTGAAGAGGATGATTTTTGTTTAGTAATTTTATTTACAACAATATCTATTGCATTGCCTAGGCAACTTCTTTCCTACAGCAAGCTTCCCTATTTCCATACCCAGAGATACACACTTAATCCAAATCAAATACAAATCTGCCACTATTATCAGAAAATAAACGCTTTAGTCTAAGATATTTTGCCTCATCCTGGCTGCCTTTCCTTCTTACTCTAGCCAATGATTCTCCACACTGGGAGGGGAACATTATGGAAATACGCAGGTGTGGTTTGGGTTGTCACAACGACAGAGGGATTCTTCTGATAATAGGTAAGCACAATCCTAGCTAAGATGCTTATCATCTTACAACATTTAGGACCATGTCATACAACTAAAAAATAATCTTTTTATTACACTTTTAAGTCGTGGGGTACATATGCAGAACGTGCAGTTTTGTTACATAGGTATACACGTGCCATGGTGGTTTGCTGCATCCATCACCCCATCATCTACATTAGGTATTTCTCCTAATGCTATACCTCCCCTAATCCCCACCCCCTGCTATCCCTCCCCAGCCCCCCAACCCCTGACAGGCCCCGGTGTGTGATGTTCCCCTCCCTGTGTCTATGTGTTCTCACTGTTCAACACCCACTTATGAGAACATGCAGTGTTTGGTTTTCTGTTCTTGTGTTTGCTGAGAATGATGGTTTCCAGCTTTATCCATGTCTCTGCAAAAGATATGAACTCATCCTTTTTCATGGCTACATAGTATTCCATAGTGTTTATGTGCCACACTTTCTTTATCCAGTCTATCATTGATGGGTGTTTGGGTTGGTTCCAAGTCTTTGCTATTGTGAACAATGCTGCAATAAAGACGTGTGCATGTGTCTTTATAATAGAATAATTTAAAATCCGTTGGTTATATATCCAGTAATGGGATTGCTGGGCCAAATGGAATTTCTATTTCTAGGTCCTTGAGGAATCACCACACTGTCTTCCACAATTGTTGAATTAATTTACACACCCACCAACAGTGTAAAAGTGTTCCTATTTCTCCACATCCTCTCCAGCATCTGTGGTCTCCCGATTTTTTAATGATCGCCATTGTAACTGGCGTGAGATGGTTATCTCAATGTAGTTTTGATTTGCATTTCTCTAATGACCAGTGATGATGAGCATTTTTTCATATGTTTTTTGGCCTCATAGATATCTTCTTTTGGAAAGTGTCTGCTCATATCCTTTGCCCACTTTTTAACGGGGTTTGTT
>CAUYLG010044366.1:0-12729 GCA_963573385.1 Cacajao melanocephalus | reverse complement strand
TTTTTTTTTTTTTTTTTTTTTTTTTTTTTTTTTTTTTTTTTTTTTTTTTTTTTTTTTTTTTTTTTTTTTTTTTTTTTTTTTTTTTTTTTTTTTAAGACAGTCTTGCTGCTCTGTTGAGCAGGCTGGAGTGCAATGGGATGATCACAGCTTACATTACAGCAGCCTCAATTTCCTGGGCTCAAGTAGATCCTCCCACCTCAGCCTCCTGAATAGCTGGGACTACAGGCATAAGCCACACCTGGCTAAATCCTACATTTTTGGTAGAGATGGGGTCTCACTGTATTGCCCAGTCTGGTCTCAAACTCCTGAGATCAAGCAGTCCTCACATCTTGGCCTCCCAAGGTGCCAGGGTTTCAGGTGTGAGCATTACTTCCAGCCAGCTGCTTCCATACAATAGGATTTGTTCTTACCATGTTTCCTAATGTGCTTTGTGCTATTTCCTACTGTTCCAGGACACAAAAGTAAAAAAAAATTGTCATATATTTGTATATAATATAAAATATATAAATTTCAAATATATGTATGTATGTATATATGTATATATAGTATGTATATATATGTATGTATATATGTGTATATATATACACACACACATATATATATATACATATATATACATATATATATATATATATATATATATATATATATATAGTGTTTGATGTCTAGGTCCAGAGTTATACCTGAAGTTTTTGTTAGTTTAACCATTATAATTGGCATCCTCCTGCTGTCAGATTTACTCTAATGAAGAAATAGATTCTTGTTTATTTTATTGAAGGAAGGGTGTATTGATGATGGCTAGCTTTTGATATGAAAATCTCAAGAGATAGTGACCCAATTTATTATGGGATTTGATATGTTGGAGGGGACAGAAAATATTTTTAGCAGGTATCATGATTCCTAATTTTTGGAGTTTGGGTCTTAGAGGGAAGACTTTACCTTCAAGATCCCCTATGGATCTTCCAGATGTTGGAAACAGACATTTGGGAGATCTCTGGAGTCCTGCGTGGACTTGTGACCTTCTATCCTAAGTCTGGTCACAAATTTTTTTAGCATTCTTGAATTGGACAGTGTGAAATGAGGGCCTTAGTCAAATGTTTCTCCTTTGTGCCATGGTGTACTTTGGGCACATCTTTAACTTTGCATTGACTGTAAGGCTCTTCATTTTAGCTTTGTAGATGAGAGTGTGGTGCTTAGTTTGAAATTCTGTCTCTGCTACCTTCTAGCTGTGTGAACCCGGGTGAATTACTTATCTTTCTGAGTTTTAGTTTTCTAATGTGTAAAATGAGAATAATAAAGTGCCCAATTCACAGTGTGGTTGTAAGGATGAAATAAGATATACGATGGTTCAGGATAACAGTATGTGGTATGCATTGAGTCAATGACATCTATTACTATCACCTCTTTACTTGTGCTGCTCATGAATTCATGCCGTGTTTTCAAAGAGCTTGGCTGCAGCCCTCTGAGGAACTGTTAAACTGAACTGATTGATCAGAGTTTGGTCACATAGTGCCCCCATTATATAGAGCAAAGGAACCAGTTAGGTTTGGACATGTTGGTGGATCACTTAAATTCATGCCACTGGCCTTGAAGGACCTTGAACAAGAGCATTTCCTTGGTTCATTGCAAACCTATCAGTAGTGTTAGAAAAACAACCTATGCACATGTGAGTTGGAGGCATCACCTCTGTGGAGGAAGCATCGTTGCAGTTATTTATTGACTTCTTGCTGTGCTATATTTTATATAATAATGCTTTAATGTTTTAGTCAAAATGAAAATATATTTAAGCAAACTCAAGCACACACTGAATTGCTAAAGTTACATGACAAAAGAGTGCTGTAATGACATTTTTATAAGTCAATATTTATTGCATGTCAATAAAATTCTGCACTATTCTAGTTGAACAGGAAGAGACTAGTTCATAAAAAGCCCATTACCCTAAGCTAGGTGTTAATAATCTCTTTGTCTGTATTAATATTACAATATGCTGCGTAATGCCAGGGTTGGAATACAAAAGTTCAGGGTTATGTAAGTGTTCTGGCATGCATAACTGTTTGAGCAAGACACTTGGAATTCTAGCTTGTCCAGAAGTTTAACTAGGCTGTGCAAACAATAGGGATGAGAACATAGCAAAATGCCCCTATTTCAATGATTCTTAATACAGATGTATTTTGATGGCTTTCTCACAAATTGTTCAGTCCTGAGAGTCCCATATCTTTTTCCTGTCAATAGTTTACTGTCTTTACTGTCACTTAGCAAGGAAACTTGCTAAGTGTCTTAAGAAGTGGTGACATTCATTATTTTTTTAAAAGTTATCTGAAGAAAACTACCCTTTTTTTCTCATTAGCTTTTATATAAAAATTAGTCCTTAAGTTGCTATATATAGTGTATAGCTACTTTTGGGACACAAACAAAAAGCAGTTAGCTTTTAAAAACAAATGTCTCACTTTCTTTAACATAGAGCAGACCCTTCTTGATCACTGCCAACTTTCTACTAATCTGATAGATATGCAAGGATTCTGTTCTGAAGAGAAAAATAGCTAGTGGTTCATTGACAATTGACTCTGCGCCAGAGTCTGACCTAAGCATGTATATGTATTAACTCACTAAATATGTGTATTAACTTACTACCTTGAGGTAGGTAATTTTATCTTTTCCATTTTACAAATTAGGAAACCAAGGCCTACAGAGATCAGATAACTTGCTTTAGTAAGTGGTTGAACAGGGATTCAAATATAGGCTAATTGGGCCAGGCGTGGTGGCTCCTGCCTATAAGCCTAGCATTTTGGTAGACCGAGGCAGGTGGATCACCTGAGGTCAGGAGTTTGAGACCAGCCTGGCCAACATGGTGAAACCCTGTATCTATTAAAAATATAAAAATTAGCTGGGATTGGTGGCACATGCCTGTAATCCCAACTATTTGGGAGGCTGAGGCAGGAGAATTGCTTGAACCCGGGAGGTGGAGGTTGCAGTGAGCTGAGATCTCCCTCCAGCCTGGGAGACAGAGTGAGACTGTCTTAAAAAAAAAAAAAAAAAAAAAATCCAAAAAGCAAAAACAAAAAACCAAATATAGGCTAATTGGCTCCAGTAACAGAGTTCTTCAACACTAAACTATTTGTGTTTTCGATGCCAAAAAAGACTTTGCAAACATCAATTGAGAACATTCTAGATATAATTTTTTACCTAGTATTTAAAAAAAAGGGGAAAAAGAAAATGATGAAAATTTAGAATAGATTTTTTTCTTGCCCAAAAACATCTCATGGAAAACACATGTCAAAAAGACTTTTGGAACGCTTTGCTTTTTTGGGCTTTCATTCTTCATGTCTTGGTGAAAGGACAAAGTTCTGAGTTAGGAGGTTCTGGTTCCAGGCTCTGCTGTTAGCAGTTGTATCACATTGGCTAAGTCACTCTTTCTCTTTGGACTCTTTTTTCCAAGTGAAAATATTAATGTACTGTTATTAATCTTATATAATTATTGGGAGAATCAGATAGAACTGATAGGAAATGATTTAAAAATACCAAGGAGTGTAGAAATATAAAGTGGTATTTATAGTTGTTTATTATAACTAGCCATATATGGAATCATGTCACCTCAAACTTAGAAAGTGTTAGTCACTTAGTAACAGGGCATTGTGGTGGGGTAGAAAGAGCTGTAACATTTGTCCTGCACTAAAGTCTTTTCTCAGCCACTTATTTACTTGATAATCTTGGGCTGGTGATCCAACTTCTCTGAGTCTCAGCTTCATTTGTAAAAGAGAATTATATTTTCTTTCCTGGGGTATGAGGATTAGGTGTAGTGTCCTGTCACATGCTTTCTCAGGAAATCCTCAGGCAGACTAAAAGAAAACAAAACAAAGCCCAAAACAGCCTGCCGACTGAAAATCAATACAAGTAGGAAAAATCACACACCATACATTTTGAAGATAAATGGAAGTCAATGAAAATTTAAAAGTATTACTATAATTAGAAGTGTTTCAACTATTCTTACTAGAGGAACATGTGAAAGGTATGAGATGCCAATAGCATCTTTATTTTTATGTTTTACCTGCAGCCCCTGTTTTGACTAAGTATCCTTAAAAAAAACATAGCAATGCTATGCTAACTACTTGTAATTTTTAGAAGATGACAATACCACAAAATCTGATGGTTTATAGTTTCTTTAGGTTTATCTATATACACAACTTGTGAGTGGTGGCAGTGTGGTAGGCAGAATAATGACACAGTGAAGATATCCATGTCCTAATCCCCAGAACCTGTGAATATGTTATGCTGTATGCCAAGGAGACATTAGGGTTGCAGGTGGAATTAGGACTGCTATCAGCTGAGCTTAAAATAGGACGAGTATGTTGGGTTATCCAGGTGGGCCCAATGTAATCACAAGGGTTCTAAAACGTGAAAGAGGGAGGTGGAAGAGAGAGATCCAGAGTGATGGCACCATCTGAAGGACTTGGCCTAATATTGCTGTCTTTGAGGAATAAGAAAGGGGTTTATAAGCCAAGCAATGCAAGAAGCCACCAGGAGCTGTAAAAGGCATGGATAACGATTCTTCTCTGGGGTTTCCAGAAAGGAGTGCAGCCCTGCCAACACCTTAATTTTAGCACTATGAGATCCATTTTGAACTTCTGAATGACAGAACTGTAGGATACTGCATTTGTGTTATTTTAAGCCACTGAATTTTGTGAATTTGTTACAGCAGCCATAGAATTAGTACAGGGAGTTTTCTTTGTTTTCAACCCTTTTATTTTACTTTTCTAATTGCATTGGCTAATTGCATTATTTGCATTGGCTAATTGCATATTCTAATTGCATTGTTGCTTCTATTAAATATACTATTAATATTTAATAGTATAATTAGACTAATATTGCTTCTATTAATTTAATAGAAGAAGTAGTGTTAAATGTTCTTGTTTTTCATTTTAATAGAAATGTTTCTAACTTTTTGCTAATAAGAAATGTTTGCTATAGATTTTTAATATATTCATCCCTATGTCAGGTTAAGAAAACTCCATTGTATTTCATCTTTTAAAGTCAGAGAATACCTATTAAATTTTAACAATTATTATATCTTAATTTCCCCTTTCTTACTTATTATCCTATTTTTGTACCAAAATAGTATAATTAGGCTTTCTCCTTTCTTACATTTTGGGAAAAGATAACTAGTCAGAGAGGAGAGTACTCTTTAAAAATTAATGAATATTTTAGCTCTAAAAGTAGAAAAAAAAAAAGTTATTGTTTTTGAGTTCTCAGAGCAGTACCAAAATTGCTAGATAATTAAAGAAGAAAGTGAGAGCTGATTGTGGCAGTGAACTGTGGACAGTAAGTTGTGGTCAGTAAATCTAAAACAGTAAAAAAAAAGTGTAGCTAAAACTATCTAATGGTAAGTTCTATAGTCAAACTTTTTTTTTTGAGACACAGTTTAGCTCTTGTTGCCCAGGCTGGATGGAATGTGTGATTTCGACTCAGTGCAACCTCTACCTCTCAGGTTCAAGCGATTCTCCTGCCTCACTGACCTCAGGTGATCCACCCGCCTCGGCCTCCCGGAGTGCTGGGATTAGAGGCATGAGCCACCGCACCTGGCCTGTATTTTTTTTTAGTAGAGATGAGGTTTCACCATGTTGGCCAGGCTGGTCTTGAACTCCTGACCTCAGGTGATCTACCTTTGGCCTCCCAAAGTGTTGGGATCATAGGCCTGAGCCTCCACACCAAGCTGAGTCAAACATCTTTATCTATTTTTTTGTTATCCCCTGCTTTTATGTTTTCATTTTGTGAAGGTAGATGGAATAGTATAGGACATTTCATAATTATTCAATGTCAAGATGGCTAAGATATTTGATACTTTGTCCATTTACTAAATATCTCAACCATAGATGAGGTCAACAATTATTTCCTCCACAGTTTGACCATTTCAGAACTCCTGTCTTCTCAGCCAGTGACTTGATATATTTGCCCATTATAAATATGACTCATTTTCTTTCATTGTTTCTGTATTCTAACCTTATTTTTAATTTGTTAAGTATCAACTCATAATTTGGAAAAGCTTATATCTACTTGACTGCCTTTTATGTACTCTCCTGTAAAACATTTTCCAGATGGGATGTTATTACTTTAGAACTTGTCATTGCCTGTGAATGATGGATTTGGTGAATGCTGAAAGCAGGCTTCAATTCAAGCTAATAAGTGAATCCTGGTGCATTTGAGGGTGGAGCTATGAGAGGGGATTGAGGGTTGAGTGCAGTGGAGATGAAAAGGAAGAGTGGAAAGGAATGCCAAAGAGTGAGGAGTTACCAGGGAAGACAGCTCTGAATAGTCACTCCTTGGAACAACTCCTGTGATAGGAATGCCAGTTGAGCAACAAGGCTCTGCATACCTCAGTTATGGCAAGTTTTGACTGAATCGGAGCAAATACTGCTGTAGGACAGCATTTCCCAAATTGTGTCTATGAAAGATATATCCTTTATCCCTTTAATAGACATTCTAGTTCATATTCTTTTTGTTTTTGACACCAAGTTTCCCTCTTGTTTGCCCAGGCTGGAGTGCAATGGAGTGATCTTGGCTCACTGCAACCTCTGTATCCCAGGTTCAAGTGATTCTCCTGCCTCAGCCTCCCGAGTAGCTGGGATTACAGGCACGTACCACCATGCCTGGTTAATTTTGTATTTTTAGTAGAGATGGGGTTTCACCACACTGACCAGGCTGGTCTCTAACTCCTGACCTCAGGTGATCGCCCACCTCTGCCTCCCAAAGTGCTGGGATTACAGGCATGAGCCACCGTGCCCGGCCCCAGTTCGTATTCTTATGTGGTATTATCTTATTTGTGGAATACTCAGTACTATTTTATTGGATACTTGTTTTCTGGAGGACATAGCTTGGTTCAGAAGAAGTAAAAAACTCCCCCACCTCCCCACCAAGTCTTTTCTGCTATCACTATTGGATGTTGATACTGCATAGAATAGAAAGGAAAATGCACATAGACTTATGTCCCTTGTATTGAGGGATTCTTTATTAATCCTGAATCAGTAGAAAAGTCATGCAGATTTTAATATGCATTACATGCTCACTGTTGCATTGCATATTCACACACACAGTTGCTCATATTATCCCTGGATGACTTGTTCTGTCTGTCTCTCTCTCTTTTTTTTCTTTTTTGGTTAATTGCTTTCATTAGTATATTTATTAATATATATTGAGTGGCAACTATGTGCTGGACGTTAAAGACATCAGGGCAAACAACACAGAGCTCTCTTTATGGAGCCCTAGCATGTCAAAAGTGCTATGATCCATGAAGTACAAGAGGCAAAGGGAGCACAGAGGAGACCTATGCAACCAACACTGGAAAATCCAGACACGCTTACCCAGAGGCAGCAATGTCTAAGCTGAGATTTTTTTTTTTTTTTTTTTTTTGACCTCTGCCTCCTGGGTTCAAGCAATTCTCTTACCTCAGCCTCCTGGTAGCTGGGATTATAGGCATCCGCCATCACACTTGGCTAATTTTTTTTTTTTTTGACATGGAGTTTTTCTCTTGTCGTCCAGACTGGAGTGCAGTGGTGCAATCTCAGCTCACTATAATCTCTGCCTCCCAGGTTCAAACGATTCTCCTGCCTCAATCTCCTAAGTAGCTGGGATTATAGGCACACACCACCACACCCGGCTAATTTTTGTATTTTTAGTAGAGACAGGGTTTCGCCATGTTGGCAGGCTGGTCTCGAACTCATGAACTCGGGTGGTCCACTCACATTGGCCTCCCAAAGTGCTGGGATTATAGGCGTGAGCCACTGAGCCCAGTAGTTGACAAGTTCAACTACTCTGAGACTTAAAGGATAAGTAGAAGGTAGGGAGGCAAGGTGGGCTTTTAGATTAAGGAGGGATAAAACGGTGGCAGAGAGAAAGTCTGGAAATGATAGAGAAGAGCCTGGTTGAATAACTGAAAAATAAATGCAATTTGTCTAGATGAATTACAAGGAAAAGAATGATGAGCGGTAAGGCTAGAGGAGTAGATATAGACTGAATAAAGAAGGGCCTTACAAACGGTAAAGGATTTGAGATTTATCTTGAGAGAAACAGAGCTTCAAGTTAAAGCGTTTTAAGCAGGGAAAGATCATTCTGGCTACTGTATGTAGGGCAGGACCAACCATTGTGAGACCTGCTGTTACAGTAATTCAGACAAGACACACAAGTTACCGGGCCTTAGCTTCTGGCCATACAATGCTGTGAAGATGGCAGTTGTAGTTTATATTGAGTCAGTAGAATCAGCTGGTCATGAAGAGTGATTGGGGATGATGAAGGAGGGTAAAGTCAGATGTGACAGGTAAGTTTTGGTTTCATCAACTGTGTGAATGGTGATACTATTCCCTGTGATGTGGGGCAGAGGAGGAGGAATGTGGCAAAGGGGCAGTAGGCAAGATCAGTTCTGCACATGTTGAGTTTGAGGTGCCTCTTGCACATCCAGAAGTATGCAGCTGTAATCAAAACTGGAGTCTGGGGAGAGATAGAGGCATATTGATGGTAATTTAATTCCTAAGGCTTTAGGAGCTCACTAAGGGAGAGAGTAGTTTCACTATGTGTTTGGGGCAGGGCTTAATAATGGCTCAAGGAGGGCTGGTTGCAGTGGCTCTTGCCTGTAATCCCAGCACTTTGGGAGGCTGAGGCTGGTGAAACACCTGAGGTCAGGAGTTTGAGACCAGCCTGACCAACATGGAGAAATCCTGTCTCTGCTAAAAATACAAAATTAGCCAGGCATGGTGGGGCATGCCTGTAATCCCAGCTACTCAGAAGGCTGAGGCAGGAGAATCGTTTGAACCCAGGAGGTGGAGGTTGTGGTGAGCCAAGATCCCATCATTGCACTCCAGCCTGGGCAACAATAGCAAAACTGTCTCAAAAAAAAAAAAAAAAAAAGGAATGAATGAAAGGTGAGGAAGTGGGTATGGTGAGTACATAATCAGCTTCCTAGAAGTCAGTCTTGAAGGGGGAGCAAGCAAAAAATAAATTAATAAATAAATAAAATAATAAAAAAATCCAGCAGCTAAATGGGCTCATAGGGTTGAGGAAAGGCCTTTATAAAAATGGAAGATATCCAAATATACTTAAATGTTTTAGTCAAAGGGAAGGACAAGTTGAAACAACAGGATAAGGTCTGAGAAGCCTGGGGTGGATGTGGAGCATTTGTGGCAGAGGTTAGCCTTAAGTAGGGAGAGTGACATCATTTTCAATTATAATAGAAGGGAAAGAAGGAATCAAAGGTGTAGAGGGAGGCACACTTTCAGTCTGCAGGAGGGGTTTGAGAGAGTCTTTCTGTGGATTTCTTTTCTTTTGTGAATGCAAGGTCATCTACTGAGAATGACAAGGGAAGAAATTAAAGGAGAGTAGAAAAAGTTTGAATTACCACCATGATTAGGGAAACATAGACAGATGGTTGGTTGTTGGTAGTTGTTGAATGCACAAGTGAATTTGGAGACTTCGAATTTATTATGGACCAATCTGGACTACTGAGTGATTTTTCTCCCATAGCACTGAGTGGACAACACCAGGTAAAGATGCAGAGAAGGTGGACAGCTGGGCTATTATATACTTGGCTTTTGCCAAGTGGGCACACTAAAGAACAGTGGGGTAAGGAAGTTGTTGGCATCAGTGTAGGTGAAAGTTTGTTCTGTGTAAACTAAGTAGGAGAGGAGAAGTGGAGCTGTGTGGGGCATGGTGAGGAGGGCCAAGAGATAAAGGGAATGGAGATGGTTGTTAAGAGCAAGAACAGGTACAGTGGGAGTCATTGGGAAGGAAACCCTGGCAGGATAGGAGAGAGTCCTCAGAATGGGAGGTTTGAATGCATTATTCCAGAGTTGGAGGAGCTTCAGGGATTGACAAAATCAGTGTGTCAGGGAAGCGAGTGGCAGAATTGGAGGGTGCAAAAAGTCATTAGAAATGAGGTCTGAGAAGATACTGGAATAAGGTGTTGGTTATATTGCCCATGTTGATGTGTAAGCCACCTCAAACGATAGCATATAGGGAGAAAAATAAGACTGTGAACCATGTACTAAAGAATTCAATGAATGAAGGGAATGACTGAGAAGATGGCTGCAAAGAAGGGCAGAGGGTGCTAGTAACCAGTTAGCATAAGGCTCAAAGAAATGGGGCTTTCTACACATGGATGAAGAATTAATTGTGTGGAATCGGCAATAAAGAGCAATGTGAATGCCAAACTTTCTTTCCATCTAAGCAGGAGAATTGTAGAAAAATTAGCAGCCTCCACTTGAAGGAGTTGCAAAAGAGTGACCTCAGAATTTCAGTTAAGGCACTGATAAGGAGAGAAAATTCATAGAAGAGGTTTACAGTAAATGGAAGGTCACCACCCTGAATTAATGTCACTTATATTTTAGTAAAAGACTAGACTAGCCGTGCTTCTCAAAGTGTGGACCTTAGATTAAGTGCACGACCACCACCTAGGAGCTTGTTAAAAATAGAAATTCTCAAGTCCAATGCCAGATCTCTTGAATCAGAAATTTAGTGGGACCCAGCTATCTGGTTTCACAAGTTCTCCAGGTGATTCTGATAAATGCTGAAGTTTGAGAACTCTCAGACTAGCTTTACCTTCCTAACATGAAGAGACAATGAAAAGTCAACAAAGGCAAATTGAGAGAAAGAGTTATAAGGCAAACATTTGATGTTTAAATAGATAACATGCACACTGTACAAAAGTGCAGAAGGATCGCAACAAAATCGTGGTCCTCAGTTTTATTGGCTTGCTCTAAACCACACATCAATCACCGTGGGCTTCCTGCTCTTTACTCCTGTTCTCCATGGAGTAATTCAAACCTTCTCTACTTTCTTTAAGTTCTTCATCTTCCCTGAACACTTATTAGATGATATTCTACCTACCACCAAGCAGGTGATATTACACCATACTTTATATAAAACATATCTTTAGACTTGAAAAAGGTCGCAACACATCTTCCCTTAGTTTGAAAACTAGCTATCATATTACAGACAAGCTTTGTGGATTGTTTTTTGTTTGTTTTCATTTCCTTGATGAATATTTTTTATTTTTTTAAATTATACTTTAAGTTCTGGGGTACATGTGCAGAATGTGCGGTTTTGTTACATAGGTATATACGTGCCATGGTGATTTGCTGCATCCATCACCCTGTCACCTACATTAGGTATTTCTCCTAATGCTATTCTTTTCCTATCCCCTGATCCCCTGCTATCCCTCCCCAGCCCTCCACCACCCCCAACAGGCCCCAGTGTATGATGTCCCCCAAAACCCTGTGTCCATGTGTTTTCATTATTAAACACCCACTTATGAGTGAGAACATGCAGTGTTTGGTTTTCTGTTCTTGTGTCAGTTTGCTGAGAATGATAGTTTCCAGGTTTATCCATGTCCCTGCAAAGAACATGAACTCATCCTTTTTTATGGCTGCATAGTATTCCATGGTGTACATGTGCCACATTTTCTTTATCCAGTCTGTCATTGATGGGCATTTGGGTTGGTTCCAAGTCTTCGCTATTGTGAACAGTGCTGCAATAAACATAAGTGTGCATGTGTTTTTATAATGTAATGATTTATAATCCTTTGGGTATATACCCAGTAATGGGATTGCTGGGTCAAATGGTATTTCTAGTTCTAGATCCTTGAATCACCACACTGTCTTCCACAATGGATGAACTAATTTACACTCCCACCAACAGTGTAAAAGTGTTCCTATTTCTCCACATCCTCTCCAGCATCTGTTATCTCCAGATTTTTTAATGATCACCATTCTAACTGGCATGAGATGGTATCTCAGTGTGGTTTTGATTTGCATTTCTCTAATGACCAGTGATGATGAGCTTATTTTCATGTTTGTTGGCTGCATAAATATCTTCTTTTGAGAAGTGTCTGTTCATATCCTTGGCCCACTTTTTGTTTTTTTCTTGTAAATTTAAGTTGTTTGTAGATTCTGAATATTGGCCCTTTGTCAGATGGGTAGATTGCAAAAATTTCTTCCCATTCTGTTGGTTGCTAGTTCACTCTAATGATAGTTGCTTTTGCTATGCAGAAGCTCTTAAGTTTAGTTAGATCCCATTTGTCTATTTTGGCTTTTGTTGTCATTGCTTTTGGTGTTTTCGTCATTAAGTCCTTGCCCATGCCTTTGCCCTGAATGGCATTGCCTAGGTTTTCTTCTAGGGTTTTTATGGTGTTAGGTCTTACGTTTAAATCTCTAATCCATCTGGAGTTAATTTTTGCATAAGGTGTAAAGAAGGGATCCAGTTTCAGCTTTCTGCATATGGCTACCCAGTTTTTCCAACATCATTTATTAAATAGGGAATCCTTTCCCCACTGATTGTTTTTGTCAGGTTTGTCAAAGTTCAGATGGTTGTAGATGTGTGGAGTTACTTCTGAGGTCTCTGTTCTGTTCCATTAGTCTATATCTGTTTTGGTACCAGTACTATGCTGTTTTGATTACTGTAGACTTGTAATATAGTTTGAAGTCAGATAGCGTGATGCCTCCAGCTTTGTGTTTTTGTTGTTGTTGTTGCTGCTTTGTTTTGTTTTTTG
The DNA here is from genome assembly GCA_963573385.1 of Cacajao melanocephalus. Lineage (NCBI taxonomy): Eukaryota > Metazoa > Chordata > Mammalia > Primates > Pitheciidae > Cacajao > Cacajao melanocephalus. The sequence continues at coordinate 203 of CAUYLG010044366.1, read as the reverse complement.
TTTTACTTAGGATTGTCTTGGCTATGCAGGCTCATTTTTGGTTCCACATAAAGTTTAAGGTGTTTTTTTTCTAATTCTATGAAGAAAGTCAGCAGTAACTTGATGGGGATACCAGTGAATCTATAAATTTACTTTGGGCAAAAAACATGGCCATTTTTACAATATTGATTCTTCCTAACCATGAGCATGAAATGTTTTTCCAT
>CAUYLG010044365.1:0-118441 GCA_963573385.1 Cacajao melanocephalus | reverse complement strand
AAATACAGTTTCTTACAAATAGTAGACCTTAAAAATAGGGACAGTGGGAGGTGGGGAGTTGGGGAGAGATAGCATGGGAAGCAATGCCAGATATAGGTGAAGGGGAGGAAAGCAGCAAATCACACTGCCATGTGTGTACCTATGCAACAATCTTGCATGTTCTTCACATGTACCCCAAAACCTAAAATACAATAAAAATTAAAAAAAAATCTTATAAATGAATTAAAAAGTTGGTCAGTATTTAATGTATGTATCTTGCTCAGATAAATTTATTTTTCCTACTTCCCTTCTCACCCCTTTTTCTACAGGTTTTAATATGGGTAATTTTTTAAATCATTTCCCTCTTGTTTGATTTTGTTTCTATTTATTACCTTTCTCCCTTCATTTCCTCTTCTTTTTCCTTGTTTACATGGAGTATATTTTACATGGAAGGCAACATTTAAAAATGTTTATTACAGTTATTTGTTTTGCAGTTTATGTCAAAATAAACAAGTGATAAAAATAAAACACTGATATTACCCATTACATGCCTGTATTAAAGTATCTCATGTAACCCATATATATATATATATATATATATATATATATATAAACCTACTATGTACCCACAAAAATTAAAAAAAAAACACTGAACAATTGTTTATTACAAAGTTGATTGCATCTTAACTGATTTTTCTCTATGAAGTTAGTGGCTTTCAATAGAGAGAAAAAAAACTAGTGTAAATAACCACAAAAACATTAATGTTTTAGATAAAGAATTGGGATTCACTTGTCAAATAAGAGAAATCTTAAGAAAATTATAGTAAATGGTAATTTGGAGTTCAACAGGTTATTTGACATGAATTGTACAAAGTAAAGTAGTACAAGTTCAAACCTGGGGCAAATGCTGAGGAAAGAATAAATTTAGTAGGTAGAAACCTTGGTGTGGTACTGAATTGATACTGATCTCAGGTAGGCAAAGGAGTCCAGAATAACTCCAAATTGGTTGTTTTGACCGTTTTAGTATTGTACAAATTCTCATAGCTTGATGAACTATAAGATCATTTCCATGGCCTGTTAGGGGTGCAAAATGAAAGAGCTAAACATCTGGCAGTCCATTGATCCTATGTGTCTACAATAAGACACAAGCTTATAAAGAAAAGCAGAAGCCAGGGTTTGAAAGAGACAGTTAAGGTGAAAAAATGCTCATCTTTGGTTCATTACTGTTTTATATATATAACTGATTAGTTATATATATAACTATTAGTTAGTATGCAAAAAAACTAATATACTTCATATTTAAGTAGTGGCCCAAAGATATTCTAACAACTATACATTTAAGTATTACTTTCTAAAAATAGTCTTCCTATAGCCCCATCTAGCATCTGGGCTTTAACTTGGATTTAAAAGTTATGAACTAATAAATAAGGCTCAGCACATTCGACGTCTCACTTTTAAGTGAGACGCTTATGGAATGATTGATTTCATATAAGAAGGATTTGGTATACTCTGTGTGAAAAAATTCTAAAAATTATAAAGTATATCTGCAATGCTTTTTAAAAATATTTTGTAACCTATGAGTTGAGAAAAATGTTTAGGGATTTAAAAACAAATATAAGACAACCATCATTTGTGCTGGACAAAAATTACTGTTGACATGCCGCAACCTAATTTTTCTTTCTGTCTCTTTTTCATGCTGTGTATGACTGGATCAGTAAAATAGCACTATTATATTTTCTTGAAGGTGAAGATAGGATCTTATTAAAATTTTGTCTTTATAACAGACCTAGTTAAGTAACATAGTCACTTCATGAATAAGTATTGATATTGATGATATGTATCTTTTTGTTATGTCCATAGAAGATCTGAACATTAAATTGTCCCCCAGCCACACTGAATAGCATATTCATGGCAACCAGTTTTGTTAGAGATACTACTTACTTTTTGGGGTGAGTCTTTTGAGCTAACCATTGAAGAGAGGATTCCAAGCTTGTTTATGTTCTCCTTAAATGTTAAACATAGATCTAAAATTCACTATGCTATACCTACAGCTGAGGCTACTACAACTGCTGATACTCTTCTAGCAACTCCTGCTCTTGCATTCTATACATTAATTCCTATGAGGTGACAACAACTAAATATGTTCCATGAAATATCAAAATTTTCATTATATTCCCTCAAGGTTGATATTATTATAGTTTCCTAGGGTCTCAAAGAAATTAAGTGGCTTGCCCAAGTCACAAAGCCAGTGAGGATCCAAACTCAAGTTTGTCTCATTCTACACTGTGCCAATCAAAGGGCTGTCCTTATAAAATATATAAAATCGTTTATCTAGTAAGATTAACTAAGGAGAAATGCACAAACTGAAGAAGGCAGAAGTTTCAAATTAACTTCTTAAGTCTTAGAAGAAAATATAATAACTTTCTTGTTTATTGTTATGATTCACATAATTGTTAGCAAGATTTTGGAAGTGAGTATTTTATCATGCTCAGGAGGAGTGAGTGATACCTTCCACACATTTCTCTCTATTCCAGTTTTAAAAATGCAAACCATGCTAGATTCTGGGAAGTGACATTTGGGTTTTGTGTTTGAAGACCATAAAGGATATCTGCTAAAGAGTTGGCAAAGAACAACTTCTAACCATGTGCAGAGGCACTCATTTAAGAAGGGATAAGGGAGACCAGAAAAGACTGTAGCAAGAGCATTTGGTAGAATGTATCAATAATGCCCAATAAGCAATTTACTTTGGAGTTGAACACTGCTAATGTTTTGTCACTCTCTATTACTCTTCTTCATTGGCACATACATGTTTGAGTCTCTTAAATCTTAAAAGCAACAACGGTAAGAGAAACTCCAATCCTCTTTGGTTTTATGGTCAATTGAATTGAAAACACCAGAATTCTTTTCTCTAAGGCGTGACAGTCTGCTGTAGGGACTATTAGACTGCAGAGAGGAATCTATAGCATTATACACTTTCAACAATTACTTGTGACATGCACTAATTAATCACTTTTTGGAAAACCATTTCTTATTTATGTTGGTTTTGCCATAATCAATGCCTTACATTCAAGATATTTATGTAAACTCTAAGTTACTATATTTTAATTTCATATGGTCTGAAATGATATCAAACTTTTAAGATTATGCTTTATATTTCTTACCCACCAGGTCTGCCCATAATCTGTTGTCTTGAAAATACTTGTTCTATAATTTCCTGGTACTTTTGGGCCCTTTGAAACTGCCTTAAGACACATGACTCCAGACAGTGTACCTGTTCTATGAGATCCTTATAATTTCTTTTAACATACATGACCTACATTTCAACATGTAATGTTCTGAGCAGGTATTTAGTCCACGGTTGATATTACCACAAGTCATTGGACAAGGTCTTAAAATGAAAGCAGGAAGTGAGCCAGAAGCATGGACTATGAGGATGCTATAGTTGTAAGGGACTTTTGACATTATCTAATCCAACTGCTCATTTTCCAGGGGAGAGAACACTGTGAACTAAGGTTGTTCAAAGTTACCTACTGGTTGAAGGTCTTTTTTTTTTTTTTTAACTTTTGTGGCAGAGTCTCCCTCTTTCGCCCAGGCTGGAGTGCAGTGGTGCAATCTTGGTTCACCACAACCTCTGCCTCCAGGATTCAAGCGATTCTCCTGCCTCAGCCTCCTGAGTAACTGGGATTACAGGTACCAGCTACCACTAATTTTTGTATTTCTAGTAGAGACGATATTTCACGATTTGGCTAGGCTGGTGTCAAACTCCTGACTTCAAGTAATCCATCCATCTCAACCTTCCAAAGTGCTGGGGTTACAGGCGTGAGCCACCACACCTGGCAGAAGGTCTTATGGAGACTAAAACTCAGGCATTCTAACTCACAGGCTGATATCTAACATATACTGCAAGTGACCCTAACATATCATGAATATTGAACTGTTCAGTAAGAATCAACTGAAATGCTACAATAATCATCGTTAGTTTTTGAATGAAACATATGCACCACAGTTCAAGTTTTCAGGTATCATCACATATTAAGTTTCACACTATTTGAAACATGTATTTTAAAACTTTAAAGTAGAAATAACACTTTTTTAATTGAAAAAAGTTACTTAAAAACATAGATGAAAAAACCTGATATTTGTTGACACCTCAAAAACAGTCTACATATGTTACAGTAGTACATTTAGCTATTTTATGCATTTGGTTTCTTGCATAGTTTCCAAAACATTCTAGAAGACAGCAATACTTTAAATGGAGTCAGCTGGAGTTTTAAAAAGTATTTTAAGAAAACCATCAATTATGTGTGTCTTCTTTTGTCCTCCTGCATACCCAAGAGATCTGATTGGTTAATATTCATCTCTGCTTAGGCATTATCAAGAAAAGATTCAAAACTACTGTAATATCAACTCAATTAATCCATCAAAACTGCAGAGGAATGTTCCTTTCACACCCTCCAACATTTTGTTTCTCCTTAGTCACAGGAGGTAACTGTTCCCTTGGAGCAAGCCATCTGTGAGACTTGCTAAGTTTTGGTTAAAATGGTCATTTGTGGCTCTGTCTGAATAATGAGGCTCTTCCTTTTCAAAAAGAGGCTGCTTTTCTCCTGGGAGAATTGTCCATGGTGTTCTGGGAGGGGCAGAGGCAGACATTTTTCTCTTTATTCTCCAATAATACCCAGTATCTACTCCCTGCTAACTGATCCTAGAGTGGGAGGTGAACAGCTGTCCAGGGACAAGGGTAATCTTGCTGGCATTAACGGTCAGCCTGGATTTAGCCACTACGATGTAGTAGTTCTGCGGCATAGTATTATGTTCCCTGAAGGGAAGGCCTAGGAAGGAAGCCTTAAGCTACTTGATACTGCTCCCTAGCTGGTCTTTAATAGTACTTCATAGCTTTTAAAGTGCTTTCCTACAATAGCATTTAGTTGCAAAGACTGGGCAAGTGAGGTGGGAGGCAAAGCTCTAAGATGATCCCCACGATTTCCACCGGCTGGGGTGATTCCCTAAATAATCCCCTTGCAGTGAGTGTGGGCAAGACCTATGGATATGACCCGTCACTTCTACGTTTATAGTTAACTTACCTAAGACTCTATCTGAGCAGACTTGAGAGATTCTTCTCCTGGCCATGAAGAAGCAAATATCTGTGCTGTGAAAGACACTTAAGTATGCCGTGTGGTAGGGGCACTGCTGGAGCTGAGCGCAATCCCCAGTGGACAGTCAGCAAAACAGCTGCCCTAGTGAGCTGCAAGCAAACAAACTCTGCCAAAACTCTGAATGAACTTGAAAGTGGATTCTTTCCCCTGTGCCTCCAGATGAGAACACTGTCTGGCCGACACCTTGATTTCAATTTTGTGAGACCCTGAGCAGAGAACCCTGCCCTTCTGACCAACAGGGCATGGATTATAATTAATGAGTGTTGTTTTAAGCCACTAAATTTGTGGCAATTTGTTATATAGCAATAACAAATTAATAAAAAGCAAAAGCAGAGAATGTTATGACCATTTCTTCGATAAGGAGACTGGTTCAGAAAGATCAACTGATTTGCCTAATTTTATTCTGACAATTAGTGACAGACCTGAGACTGGTACCTTGAATTCTCATTTGTACTCCAGCATTCTTTCCACAGGACTACAATGCTCCACACTAATGAGAATTATTGGTAAATTTTCCTTACCCCTGCCCACCAACAAGATGGATAATGCATAATATGTTCCTAAAAAGAGCTCGATGCAGAGTAAAACAATCATTTTATTGATTCTTATATCAGCTCTGTAGCATAATGAATACATTAATCAAAATCATATTAAATGTTTAATTGATAGTATTTTAAAAGAATCTTGAATCAAGTGCTAATCCTCATCACTAAATAAACAGTGTTCTGCATAGTCAAGATCGGGAAATGTGATGGGTAATTCAATCCACTTTTTGTATTGTTCCTTTGTTGAATTATTTTTGAAATCCACCACAAAATTTCTTATTGAGAGACAAGGCAAATCTAAGCCTTTGTGGACCATCATTGTTCCCCAAGCCTGAAGAATAAAAGGGAAAGCAAGAAGAAAATTAAATGCACAGGCAATTAAACATTCCTTTTGGCTAAAGCAAAATCAGGTCCACAGCAATTGACTCACCTGGCCACATTTGCAGATAATTTCACCGTTCGTTTGATAGTCGGCAAACTTCTTTTGCAGTGCTTTGTTTTCTCTCACAATGTAGAGTTCCCTATAAGTATCAAAGGGGAAGAAAAATCACCACAGAGAACTGACAAAATACCAATGTGCAGTTCATGGTTTGTTGGACCTGAAGCTCATCCACATGCATGCGTTATTCTACATGGCATTCCTTCCTTCCCTCCTGCTTCCCAGGCTTGTTATGACAACTCAGGCAATCCTTCTCTTCTACACCTATCTCTCAAAGGGCACGTTGCCTTTTGTAACTTCTTCAAGTTTGTTGGTTATATTAACTTGACTTTAGTTGTTCAGAAATTTGAAAACAAATGAGCATACAAAAATACGTGCCTTGGATCAAAATGGCTTTGGTTCTTACACTTCTCCTTTCCTGCCCCAGTGCAGTTTACTTAAAAAATATACATTTGAAATAGAAATATAATTGAGGGGCTAAAGGAAGGAAAGTCGTAAAATCTCATTTGCACTATTTTGAACGAACATTTACAGTGCAACCTGCTTCACCTCTTGTAGAAAAATTTTAAAATGGTTCTTTCTGGACTCACTTGAATGCTGGTGTCACATTGACATGATGCATCTTCTCGATTACATGGATGTCTTTCCCAGAACAGGCTAGTACACTGCAGTTTCTGCAAAGGAGAGTTATTAGTGATGGGTTTTCCTTGTAATGCTTGGCAATACTTCTCTTGATTTTCATTTTCTTTTCCATTATACTTTGCATCTGTAATTCCAAAATCTGCACAGAGAAAGGAAGAGTTAGTGGTTACAGGTTTGTTTTCTTTTTTCACAGTTTCATAGAAGTAAGTCTCCTGAAATTTAGAGGTCTTAGTTGTGAAAATACACACTTAGCTCATGGTCTAGGAAATAAAAATAATGAGGTAATGATCCCCCTAAGAATTTAGTATACAATCATCTCCTGTAACTGTGAAAATGTGGAACCTTCAGGTGTTCAAAAAGTAGCCCATTTCATTTCAGAAAAGTTCTATTCTGAGAAAGTCCTCAGCAATATTCAACCAAAATTCTCTGTCTAGCCTACCCATTTGTTTTATTTTATTTATTTATTTATTTAGGATGGAGTCTTGCTCTGTTGCCCAGGCTGGAGTGTAGTGGCACTATCTCAGCTCACTGAAACCTCCATCTCCTGGGTTCAAGCAATTCTTCTGCCTCAGCCTCCTGAGTATCTAGGATTATAGGCGCCCACCACCACACCAAGCTAATTTTCATATTTTTAGTAGAAATGAAGTTTTGCCATGTTGCCTAGGCTGGTCTCAAACTCTTGATCTCAGTGATTCACCTGTCTTGGCCTTTCAAAGTGCTGGGATTACAGGCACGAGCCACTCTTCCCATCCTACCCATTTGTTTTAATTCTGTTCCATAAAATAGGTCTAAACTTTCTTCTGCATGGAATCGCTTTACTAAACACTGTTATTACATTACGAATATCTTCTCTAATCCATGCTAAGCACCCAAATTCCTTTAATCTTTTTTCATGCTTTATAGTTTTCAGACCCTTCACCATCTTAGTCTACTCTTTACACATTTGTGGCAGAAACTGCTAGTTTCGCACTCAGTATCCATTTTTCCTAAGAACAGAACCATAATTTTATTCTGGGTGGAAATATGCTAGCTAAATGACTACATTTCCAAACCAGCAGTCAATGACATGTAAAAAGCTGTTGAGTGGAATTTTCAGAAAATCTTCTTAAAAATTTGATAGCTGGCATGTGTACTTTTTGCCCTTTCCATTTTCTTCTTACTTCCTGCCTAGAATAAAGATGTGGCAGCTGAAATTCTAAAAGCCATCTTTGACCTTGAGAATGAAAGCCCAATGCTGTAATGACATAAAAGAGAGAGAGAAAATGCCTGCATTCCAGCACTTTGGAAGGTCAAGGCCGGCAAATCACGAGGTCAAGAGATCGAGACTATCCTGGCCAACATGGTAAAACCTCTTCCTTACTAAAAATACAAAAATTAGCTGGGCGTAGTGGCATGTGCCTGTAATCCTAGCTACTCGAGAGGCTGAGGCAGGAGAATCGCTTGAACCCGGCAGGTGGAGGCTTCAGTGAGCCAAGATAGCACTGCTGCACTCCAGCCTGGCGACAGAGCGAGACTTTGTCTCAAACAGACAAACAAACAAAAGCCTGGATTCCTTATAACATCGTGGAGCCAACACTGCCTAGATTCCTTATGTGAGAGAATATGCCCATAGACACCTTTATTCTAGGCTCTGTGAGTAGCAGCAACACTTATTTTAACAGAAACAATTTAGTTTATTTAACATATGGAACTTGACATAGGGACTGACCAGTGTTTATACCGACCCAACTTCACAGTAAAAAATCTGGTTCTTGAGTAATTTATTTCCAAACTGACTTCTCATAGACGATATATTTATATTAAATAATTGAGGAAGAAATTGTTTTTTTTAAGACTGAGGGGGACGTTTTCAGAAAAGTAAGTCATCAGTGCTGATGAACAAAGCCCATCTCTTTGGCTCCTAACTCTACATTTTAGATCTCCCTTCAAGGCAGCCATATATAGCATAGAAAAGAGATTAAACCCTTGCAAGCAAGCTTGGAGTCTATTATTTGGAGACTATAATTAATCTATTATATAAATAGATTAATCAGACAAGTACCAAGATTAATTTCCTATGTAATTTATAGCAAAATAATACATTGAAATATTTTTCCCTGAAAGTTTAAATAGGTTACTTTTATAAGACATTTACAGTTCAGTGAGCTGGTAAGGTAATATATCATAGGATCACATACATGTGGGAATTAAGAAATGTGTATAAATGAGACAGAAAAAAAATAAAGTGTATAGATTTGTAACCAGAACATAAGAAGCTAAAAAAAATAGCTCTAAAATAGTAAAGAAATTTGAAGCAATTAGAGGGGCAAACAAACAAAAAAAGGGCTCATAATAAGTATACAGGAGGCACAGCTAAAATCAGCCTAAGTCCAAATAAAGTGCAGTAATGTAGCAAAAGTTGAATCAATGCTAGAGAAAAACATTTATGATTGTCAACTTGCTCCTAGCAGTCTAATTTCATTTTAAGAAGCTCTGTTATGTATAAACCTGTTTATGACATGGAAAAAAGATTTTATTTGTTAATTATCTACATTCAGTGATAGTTGGCTGAAGATTGTGTTGAGAAGGATGCTCAAATCAGAAGAAAGGAGACATCTTCCCAGTAGCAATGTTTTCTACAAGCTTTGAACAGATTACTGGTGACATGTAGCCTCCCTTCCCTATTGCCACTCCTGTTCTAAGTTCATCTACCTGAAGCAGTTTTAGGAGGGCAGGGTTCTTGGCCAAAGGAGACCTAAAAAGATAGTCCATTCTGCGGTCCCCAAAGGGACACTGTCTTATTCTAAAGAATGTCTGGAAGAGTTTGACCCTTAAACTCCAGAAATTGTCCTAGTGTTGATCCCCAAAAAACTAGTCTTAAAACGTCAGTCTTTATAAACATCTATTTGATTCATTCTTTTAGGACATTAACTGGGAGGCAGTAACTTTCCAGTGGCATAATTTGGTGACAAAAGTTCGATTTGATACTCTAAAATGTTTGCTTTGCCTTGTATTTAATGGGGTTTTAAAATAAAGGTTTGTGTAGAAACCTGGCCAGGAAACCTTGGAGTTGGTAATAGCAATGCACACCAATTTGAAAGCATCCCTTTAGTGAAACTCTATTTAAGGTAGAGCCAATTCCAATGTTAAGAAACTAACATTCACACCCATATGCAAGGGTGTGAATTTTCTTCTAAATGGATTGTTTGCTATTATAGTAGTTACAGTCTTTAATTCAGTGGTATGGGGGATTTCCTGAAATACTATAGAAATACATTCTTTCTTCACTGCTTTCTTTTGCACAACTCAAATAACTGTGTGTTAGTAAACTCAGACATAGCTAGGTGACATATTCTGTATTTTCTTATTATTCAGATCCAGCTTGTGTCACTCCCTCTAAGAGACCTTCCTCAACCACCAAATTGAAAGAATCCATCTAGTCACCTGTTTCATATCATCCTATTCTAACTCTCTCGTACTTATCTATGTTATATTTCTTGTTTTTTAAATTTTTGTTTACTGTTTCTCTCCTCCAGACCTCACCAGGCACACACTAGAATATAAACTTCATGCAGCAGGAGTCTTCTGTGTCTTGTTTGCCTCTGTTGACTGTTCCTATAATGTTGCCTGGCACACAGTAGGCATTTCATTTACATTTCTGAAATTAAAAAACTGTACCCGTACAAACAAATTAGATAAAACCAAAATTACCATGTTGGATTGAATCAATGAGTTGTACTAGTCTTTCTGGAACAAGTCAGCCTAAATTTATATTATCAAAATTTATGGTTGGTTTTACTGGAATGAGCAATGGCTCCCCGATAATTTCCAGCCCACCATGTATCTTGATTCTCTGCATGTGAATTCGTATCAAGCACAGTTCATTAAATAGGACCTTATAATTCAGCATGATTTTTGTCTGGGGAATGAGTTACAGAGGTATCAATGGCAACTACATGCTGCCATTTTTAAAGGAAAATCAAATTCAGAAGTGGTCAACAATACCTTATGAGCATACTCCTCTGGTTTCATATTTTGAACACGATGTATAGCTTTATACATCATCTTCTCTCGGAAATCATTAACTGTCTCACGTTCGATAACTCCTGAACTGCTGGGAGCAACCAGGACATAGGTGCTCTCATCAGCTCTGGCTCGACCACGGGCCTGAAAACACAAAGAAATGAAGTGAATGAAAGGGTATGCTCTGACACAAATCCTCCTGGGTTTTGCTTGGAATGGTATTCATTGAAATGATACTGGGTTGTTCAGCATGCCAGTCTTCAAATGGATAAAGTTAATAAGTTAGTTATTAACCCATTCCTTGTAAGTCAGCTCTTTGAAACTTAAAATATGCTTTAATACAGAAACAGTGTGCTAGAGTGATGATGGTTAGGCCTCAAGGACATCATATCATCCTGTCCAGCCTTTTTGCTCCCGGAGCTTCTCTTCAAACTATGAGAATCATGATCAATGACTTGAACTGAGGAGTCATCTTTCATGGTAGAAAGCTGGGAGGAATGAATGGAGAGAAGGGGTATCTCTGATCTTTATAGCAGGCCTGGTGAGAAGGCAAGTCAGTTTCTGGCATTCTACATTGAATTTTTAGCACATTTTCCCATGGAAACATATTTAACATGGTGACAACTTTCTACAAGCCTCTTTAAGAAAGTGATATTCAGGTACATTTTGATTAATAGAAACTTCTATGGCCTGGCCCATAAGCCTAACTACCAACTATAAAATTATGCTCAAGGAAAAATGCATTCTAAGTTTTTGGTTTGTTGGTTTTTGTTTTTGTTTTTTTGAGACGGAGTCTCACTCTTGTCACCAGGCTGGAGTGCAGTGGCACGATCTCGGCTCACTGCAACCTCCACCTCCCTGGTTCAAGCGATTCTCCTGCCTCAGCCTTAGTAGCAGGGACTACAGGTGTGCACCGCCACACCCAGCCAATTTTTGTATTTTTGGTAGAGACAGGGTTTCACCACGTTGGCCAGGATGGTCTTGATCTCTTGACCTCGTGATGCACTTGCTTTGGTCTAAGTTTATCACTGACTTACAAATAAACTCCTGAAATAAAATTACTTTCTAATTTGATGGCAGTCTGGTTATCTTAGTCTTCTATGACTTGTCTTTTATTCAAGGATCCAGTTTAAATTATTTTAAAAAACCCTTTAGTTAATATTATAGGAGGAATAGTATATCTATTAATCATCATAACGCCTATGCATACTTAACAGAAGGTTACAATAATGCCATTAACAAAGATAGGTAAGCAATGAAGTGAAATGTGAATGAAAACTAGAATGTCTCACTCTTTTATTCACTTTTCCAGTTATAAGTCTGCCCCCAACCAACATGTCATCATGAAAACTTCTAAACATACAGAAAAATGGAAAGGATAAGGGAGGAAAGTGCAGAAACAGCAGGGTTCCCTCAGGTTTCTGCATGTTACTTAATTAGACTTTGTGGTACAGTATACTTTAGATTCCTGTCCAGCTCAGGTCTCACAGACATCCTAGAAATGAGGAGGCTGCTTTTGCTGCTTACAAATGGGGTTACTGTCACGGTCCTGGAAAGTCTTAAGGCACAGAAATGGCCAAAAAGGAGTCAATGTTTAAACATACAACAGGTATCTGGTTATCATATGAATTGACAGCAATATGAAAGGCAATAGTGCACAGCATTTAAAAAATGCTCTTTTAACAGGAAAAGTGCTTTGTTTTTAAAACTAAAGAGATGTTTTGTGCTGTTTAACTAAAATAAAGCAATTAAAATAGGAACACACAAATAAAAATTAACATAGTAAGTAGAGGTATTTGAATGTACCTGGACCATGGCTATTTCATTGGTGACAAGACCATAACGGATAACAATGTTACATTCTTTAATATCCAGACCTTCTTCTGCCACTGTGGTAGCTATAAGCAGATTTATTTTTCCAGTGCGAAATTTACTAATGACTTCTTTTTGTTCATTCTGTAGAAACATTTTAATAAATTAAATTTTGTGATGCTAAACACATTAAAATCTTCTAATTAGGAGAAGAAATAATAAATTGCAACTGGTCAGTGTAAATCAAAGGATTAGATCATACATGGATTTGTTGCCATCTGTTTTTGGCATTGAACAAAGACATAATGGTGAGACAACATTTGATTTCCAATCTGGGATTACCACACAATTACAAAAATATTTCCATCATCCAGTCTGGAGGTGGAAAGACCATTTTTTTTTATGCCAAGGAAATAAATTGATGGGTGACTCCAGAGGAAGAAAGGAGGAGCTGTCAGTTGAGAAGAGGATATGACAATCAAGCTAAAATGGGCATTTTCCCCCCATTACGTTAACTTCAGAATCTTTAATATTCAGAGGATAAGATGCAGAGATGCTTTTACATATTGTTTTCAGTCACAGAGAAAATGCGCACTGTATATGCATTTGGTCACTTTAAGAGTCATTTGAGTGAGAAGCTATGGAATATTCCTAAAAGGGCACAAGAGAAAATGAAAACATCAGCTTCATCTAGGGAAGGGAGCTGGAAGACTAGAGGTCTAAAGGTATGGCTTCTGCCTTATTAATTTTGAATGAGGTAAATACATTATCTATATAGAGGGATAATACAAATAAAGATAAGAGGTTATACAACTGTAATTAAAACTATTTTCAAATGAAAATAATCTAAATTTTAAAAGTCAATATAAATAAATTAAAATATCCTCTCTCATCCTTACGTGGGAGAAATGAATGAGAAGAAACCTAGCTTGATATGGACAATATAGTTTTATTTTCATAACCACTCTCGCCAAAGCTGTTGTTCCAGTTGGCATTTGGTGCACATCCACACTATCTTTTGCCCCCGTACATTAAACAAAAATAAAGTTGCCGGACCAAAAGTATGTTCTTCCATCCCCCTCCCTTTCTTCTCAGAGGCAGTGTGAGTCCTTATTTGACTCCTAACTGTAGGAGAACCCTGTAGAAAGGCCTCTCTTGAGTCCTCTCTGAAAATTTGTCCCTCCTGTCCTCACTTCTCCTGATAAAAAATTACATGTCCTTGGATTTTAGCAGAAGATGCCTGTGTCTTAATTCAAAGGAGTAACTTTAATGACAAAAATTCCAGACAGTGTCAGAGCTTCAAGTCGCATCATGTAGATGCCTAACACCATTGCTAAAAAATTCATCCACCCTAGCTTACAAGCAGAGGATGCAAGGAGTGGGGAAGAAAGGAAATATGTTCTGTATTTTGACATACAGCCCCTAGGTTTGAAAAATGAATAAGGAGCAGAAAGTAGCTTGAACATAGGCTTTTCATTTGTACTCTACCTCTTTTCAAAGAGAAGCTGAGCCCTTTTACAGTAAAAGTCACAACGCTAATGCTAATATAATATAAATTTTAAAACAGAACTCATAAGAATCAACACAGAGGCTGTGAAACTGAACTTGAGTTTTGCCTGGTAGCTTTCTGGAAGCTAAGACAAAAAGAAAAACATGTTAAGCAAACTACATCTCATCAAAAAGAAGGAAACAAACTTGTTACCCAAGAAAAACAGTGCTTTGTCCGGCATTAATTTTATTGGCAATGCTCACATGAGTGCATGTAGAGGGTATATAAAGAGTTATAGTAAACCATTTCAAGATTTTTTTTCCAGAAAACACTGAAACAGAATTTGCTCCATTGGCTTGAATAGTGATGACTACAATAGAAAGGAATTATCCATTTGTCCAGCAAGACTATATGACTTTAGCCCTCAGAAGAATATTTTACTCTAATAAGACATGATTGTTTCATGCATGCTTATGTCTATAAAAGCCTTTTTTCTTATTTAAATGTTTTCTACTGTGTCCACAGTAAGCAGTATGTAAACAAAATAAAACAAAACACCTTAAAAAGGAACAGAAAACCTACTCATTAGAATCCCAAATCTCTAATGTATCAAATTCTTTAATTTTTCCAAGTTTTCCTATAGGTCTCATTCTATGTAAACATATTTTGCATAGTTCTAGTTACAATGCATATATTTTTGTGGGAGTTTGAATTTTATACTTGATACTATATTGCAACCATTTCTGAACTTTGTTACTAAGTTTATATGTCACTAATTTTTGCAAGGGAAACTTAACTTAAAAGTTTCTTCGAACCACGTAGGAAAAAAGTGACTCCTAAAGCAACACTTAACTTCTCAAAACCCACAAATTTGATTGCAATTAGACGTAGATTTTATTTCAAAAACAAGTGTTTTATCCTGTAAACGCATTTGTGGGTGGTGAGAGGATTGACAGAAAAAGACTAAAAACCATTTGAGAAGAATAATAACAGCATTATAAAAGAAGTCCAGGCTGAGCGCAGTGGTTCATGCCTGTAATCTCGACACTTGGAAAGGCAGAGGCAGAAGGATGGCTTGAGCCCAGAGGTTTAAGACAAGCCTGGGCAACATAATGGGACAACTTTTCTACCAAAAAAAAAAAAAAAAAAAAAAAAAATAAAGAAAAGAAAAGAAAAGGAAAGGAAAGAAAATTAGCTGGGTGTGGTGGTGCACACCTATAGTCCCAGCTGCTTGGGAGGCTGGGGCTGGAGGATTGCTTGAGCCTAGGAGGTGAGTCTTGATCATGCCACTGCACTTCAGCCTGAGTGACAGAGCAAGGCCTTGTCTGAAAGAAAAGAAAAGAATAGAAAAGAAAGGAAAAGCAATCCAAAAGGATATTTATACCTGCGTCATGGGTTTGAACTCACTGCTATGTCCAGCTCCAATCAGATGGTGGGCTTTGACTCCTACTTCAGCAAATTTTTCATTTTCAGTAATCCACTGGGAAAGAGCATATGCACTCTGTCGTGTTTTTGTAAAGATTATTCCTCGTGCTGATTCCTCAGTCTTAGTATATTGCTCCATTATGGTATTTCTCAATTTGGTCAGCTTTTCATTTTCATGTTCTGGGTTTTCAGCCAGCTTTTTCAACATTTTATTGTTTTCTTTAAGAAATAATTACAGTTGATATGTTACCTAGCTTGAGGTAGCCATTCCATATGTATACATATATCAAACATCATTTTGTACACCAAAAAATATATAGTTTTGTTGATCATAACTTAATGAATTAATTTAAAAATGATTTAAAGTTTTAATTAGTGTACAACTAATTACAACTAATTACACTAGAAGATTTCATGAATTGTGGCTCATCTACAAACTTGTGCTACATCTAACAGTTAGGATGGTTTAATAAATAAACTCATTACAATCGTATTGACAATGAAACCGAATGACCAAATGACTGACTGATAATACAAATGGTAGCTAATCTGGTCATATTATTAGAAATAGCTCCGATCTGAGTGGAATTTCTTTTTTCAAAAGATATTTCTCTTTTTGAAGAGCTTATGAGAAGCAGTAGGTTCATGTTGAAAAGGTAAATGAATGAGACCAGTACATGTTACTTTGAATCTTACCAAAAAATAAAGTCATGAGAAATCTATCTGTTTCATCCAGTTTCCAAGGTTTCTTTAAATCATCCTCATGTTCATCACGATCACAATACTCATCATCACCACCCTCATCACTATCGTCTTCTAGGACTGCAAACTTCTTTTCTTTCTCTTCATTATAGAAAGTTTCAAGATGATTATACGCATCTATCATTCGAATTGTGTCATTAATTTGTAGGGCCTCATTGTACTTCCTCAAATGCTCTGCACAAACACGGTCTTTGCGATTTCCTTCTTTTGCAGCTGTGAAAAAATATACTATGTAATTTGAATAATAAGCATATAAACCCCCTAAAATAGTGCCATGGACTTGAATATATTTATGTTACTAACTCCAAAATTGGCTTCACCTTGGGTTTAAAATGGGCAAGTTAAAGCTCAAAATGTGTTATGAGTTGTGAAACAGGGCAAGTTTTCCAACTCCTTGACTTGCTGCTTGAGTTCTGCCTCAACAAAAATATGTAGCTGATACACAGAGGAATGGCATGAAAATATATTAGTTGAGTTCGTCTTTGGAGACAGAGCAATTAATGTTTATCCCAATACCTTAAATACACGATAATTACAAGACTCTGGAGACAAAAAGAAAATTGGATGGTTTTGGAATCTCTTTCCTTAGCAAAGGAATTAGAACATGTTTATTATGCTTGTCCTACACAGAACACAGAAATTCTATTTGGAACTACATTTGCTTTCAATTTTTTGGGGAATCTATGATATACTCATTTGAAATCTTGGAATAAACATGGTATAAACTAACTATTAGGTTCAAATCTAAATTACCTTTTTTTTCCATTTGAACGGCCCATTGTTCATAGGGTTGAGTTCCAAAATCTGGCATTGGACTCATTTGACAATAGGTTTGAATCCTTGTCATTATTTCTAGAAGTTTCTCTTTAAACGGATCCTTAAAAATAAAGTACACACTTATTCTTATGTATTCTTATTGTTAAAGGAATAACATTATCTTTGTTAAAATAAGTTCCAGGCTATAATAAATCTGATTCAGAATCTTTGTTTAGACAACATAACAGGTTAGTGTCCCATCACTTTTCTGTACATTTACTTTTGTCAACTTCTCTTTTAAGTCTGTCATCAAGCCACACCCACACCAACACCTTGTTACCTCTGCTGGAATCTCCAACTTAAAAGGTTGGCGAAAGTAAAGCTAATGAATAATATAAACCTTGTATGTTAAAGGTAGGTTAGAAAACACATATTGCTTTAATGCCACCATTATTTAGAAAGCTTACAATGTAACTTAAGAAACATTCCCCCTTTGTCAAACTCGTTTCAGTATTATTTCTGCCAAAACAAAAGTTGAAGTACAGTCTGAAAAAAAGTCAGAAATAAAGGAGTGCATGCCATACGCTTCCATTTATATAAAGTTCAGAATGAGTGAAAACTCATTTTTTGTTTGGGAAGTCAAGATAGTAGTTATCCCTGAGGTATGATAACTGGAAGGGGAACCGGAAGATTTGGGGTACTAGCAATGTGCTGTCTCTTGATTTGGATTTTGTTTACTTATGTGTATTTAGTTTATGAAAATTCAGCAATCAGTACACACATGAATTTGTATTTTTCTGTATGTATGTTATACTTCAAAGAATATCAAAAAGTTAAGTAAGTTTAAAAAATGGAAAATACTTTTAAAAATATATCCTGAGAAATGTAGTTTTAAAAATCCTTATCAGTAGAAATATGCATTTAAACCTATCAAGTAAAACCAAATAAGTAACAAAAAAGGGAAAGTGAATAAAATGTATTCAACCCTGCTAGTGCAGCTGGAATAGAAAGCAATCTTCTTCAGAATTAAAAAAAGAGATATATGGAGGCTGGTTACTAACATTGATTTAGTGCCTACTATATTTCAAGCATTGCTGTATCTACTATGCATATTTTATATTATTTAATCGCAACATTCTTATTTCCAATGGTATTATCAAGTACATATGACCAGAATTTGTAGTCCTTTCTAAATTTTACAAAATAAAGTATTGACATAATTTACTGGCCATAATGTCCAAATTGACTCTCAGTTTACTTTTATAATTACTGAAAAATTCATCAGAAAAGCATCATTAAAGTAAATATTTCACTTCTTTACCATTGCACTGTTTTCCTAAGACAGTAAATATGCAAGTATGCAAATTAGGTAGGATTCCCATTATCATTGCCAAATGTAATTTTATAGCAACAAAATGGTTCTGTGGAATGTCAGAAAATCAATCTTGGAATTCACCAAGAAAATAAAAAAGACTAAAATGAACTGTCATAATACCTCCAGCTTAGTTATACATCCCCCTGCCCATCGTCCCCGACTATCCCTCATAACTCATGTGTAGCCAAACAATGAATGAGCTATTCCTCATGTAAATTAGAAAACTGAAAGAGGACTGGAGGAGAGAATTCACTGTAGTGCTTTGCTGCCAAATATCAGTTTAAAAAAAAAACCCTGAAATTTGTTTGCTAAAATTTTAAAATAATATCGCTCAGATGGTCAATATAAAATAGGCTTTGCCATCTTTCAACTGAATGGGTAGTATTGCCAATGAAATAGATATAAAACATTAAGCCCATACTTCTTTGGTGTCATCTGCAATTGCAAACTTCTTGCATGGCTCCTGTATTTGGTTTTTCAGTTGATCAAGATTTTCTTCAACAGTTTTGATAGTAAATGCATCAAGACTGGCACAGAGCTGAAAAAGAGACATTTTTCAATATTTATGCAATTATTTTTCCCTTTTACTTTATGCAGTGTAGAATTATTTTTCATGTAAAAAATATATAGCATTAAATTGTAGCATAAATACACAGCATAAAATTTCATGAAAGCAATATACAGCACTGTTTGCTAAATACAGCATTTTAACATTGTTTTATTATGGATTTCATTAACCAACAATTGATAACAGTTGTCCTAATAAAGGGAAAAAGAGCTTCTAAATCAAGTTGGTGGATAATTCCAGAGAAAATGGTGTATTTATTTTCATTTCTTAAATTCCATTTTGCAGTTGGAAAGAGTATAACAGTTTGCCATCATTGACAGAGAATGATTTTGAGATAACTATGTTATATAGGCATATCAAAGGTCATCTTAACATCTATGGATTACACTACCACCTTCTTCTACACATAAAGCAGGCAATGCAAAGCTGGGTGATCCTTAGCCATGTGCCTGGATTATTAGCTTGACATTAGCCCTCAATTCTAGTAATAAATTATATTTTGGAGCCTATAATTGCATCTCAGAATGTTGTACCTACTCTACATAATTTTTATTGAATTCAACTCAAAGTAAGGGCCTTAAAATTCAAATGCAATTGCCTTGGTACCAAAATACTTCTTGGGCTACTCTGATTTATTTAACACTCGAGATCAACAGTAGCACTGTATGTGGTGTTACCATTTTGGGGCAGCTGATAAGCTCATCTTTAAAGATCTTCATATCCCTATTTCCCTTTAGTGTGAATTACCTAGATTTCTAGAATCACATATGAAAGACATAAAACATGCAGTTTTGAAACTCATGGAATAAGACTTTATTATGTGTGACAACTAAAAACTTTCATAGTTTATGAATATTTCTATATCAAGTAGATCATTAAGTTTATACCCGTAGATGTTCAAAAGGGGGCATTCTGTTTGTCTAAACTTCCCATTAATTACATTGCTATCCATCATTTTTATGACATTGTTTGTGTTATTGCAATGTATTAAGGCGTATTACTATTTTATAGAAGACTGAGTATATTTATTGTGCTAAAGCAAACAGATTTCACTTAACTTATGATCAGGGCACTTGAACTCAAACTTATTTAACAAGATCAAGAGGTACTGGCATTTGTTTTAGCTTTGCTCTCATTGGTTACACATAAAATTATGACTTACTTTTAAAATGTGTTCTTCAGCTTTGGCTTGCTTTTTGGCCCCTCCAACACCAGGTGAAGCTGTTAGTCCCAGTATCTGAGGAAGGGGAATCACTGGTTTGTTTTCTTTCTTGAGTTTAATGTTTTTCAACTTCTGCTTCAAATAACGCCTCATGATGTTATTGTAGACTTCTTCTTTGTTAGTGTGATGACATTCATCAATGATAATCAGAGAAAAGTCTTAAAAGAAAATTCAAAGAGTTAATTTCTCCATACCAGCACACTACAGTAAGGAAATAGCTTTAGACCAGTGAATTGAGCTGCCTTGTGGATGCCTTTTCTTGGGCAGGACACAAGAGCAGCCCACTTTCAGTTTTCAAGAGGGAAATCTAACTATACTAGCACCTGTCCACACAGAAGTTCATATATACTAATCATGAAACTCCCTGTCAGACATTCTACTTCTTTAATAGATGAGATTCAGAAAGTTTACAGAACTAAGAAGTGTTAGGTGTGGAATTCACATCCTGGTTTACTACAAAACAAATCTCAGGATTATACTTTTATTCTTTAATAAAATATTTAATTTTAGGTTGGTGAATTTTATTTTTATTACATCAAGTAAAAACTACATTATTTTAAAAGAGAAAAATGTGCCATGTTTTAACATTGCATTTAGTTGTTATAAATTATTTTTACTCCTTTCTCGTTCTTTCTCCTACCTTCTCATCCTATCCCCCACAAAAGACAAGGTTTGTATTTTTATTCTATGGGAAAGGGAAGCAGATCTAACAACATTCACTAGCAAATAAAAGAACTTGTCAGAATAAATGAAAGTCCAGTGAGTGCTTGCTTTAATAATGGTATTCTTATGCAGAATAAAATGGTCTAACTAAAAACTTACTTTTTTTGTTTCCTCCAGGAAGTAGAAGAATTTTAATAAAACCATAAGCAAGAAAAGACTATTTAAACCAAAGTAAATTTTTATAAACATTTAAAAATTAATTAACAAATACAACCTTTGTTATTATCATTAATATTACTATTAATTTTTTGAAAAAAATAAACACTTCAACTGACCTGACAATTGAACACCAGCATCTTCTCCATTTTCCAGGTTTAAGAGGGAGTTTTCAAGGATTTGGGCTGTACTGATAATAACATCGCAGGACTTCACAACTTCTGGAAATGATATTTTCAGTTGGGTATCACCACTTAGTCCAATAACACGATACCATTTCTTCAAAAATGGTTTGAACTCTTCGTGGAAGAGCTGTTCAACTAGCAGTACCTTAAAAAAAAAGTGAAGATTTTTTAAAAAAGAGAAAGTTAGTCAAAGCCAAAGGAGTATTAATCAAAGGCCTGTTCTGCGTTCAGCATTAAAAGAGGTGTTTACGTTACCAGTGAATGAGGCATAACAACTTACCCATCAGTCCTTTCATTCATCTCTCCATAAGCATTTACTATAGGCTTGTTAGGTGCACACATTTGTGTCTGGGACACAAAGATGTTTAAGATTGATTGACAACTTTGGGGAACTCTGTCTAGCTGAGCATACAGACCAAGACTAAACAACACAAGAAAATTATTACAACACAATATAATAATGCTCCCCTAGAAACACACACTAAGTGACAGTTAAGAGAAGAAGCAACTGAAAAACAAAAGATGAATTGGAAGGAATTTGAATCCAGTAAGCCATGAGTCACTGAAAAGATAAACTGAAGCTAAGGTTGAATGAGAAATACATTTTTTAATTTGTAGAGAAGGGCCAGGTTATGAACGGCTGTAAACATCAAGCAGAGTATTTTACATTTAGTATAACAGTTTACAGGATCCCTATCAGTTATACTGTTGAAGTGATTTATTGCTGTTGTTTGTTTTGGATTAGACCAGAAGCAATAGGACCACAGGACTGGAAGCAGCAAGGAACCACAAGCTAGGAGTTAGGACATTCATCCTAGTGGAGAACAGATGTGAAGAAATGAGCGGCTGGAATAGCTGTGGTGGCTGAGCAAGAACAAAACTGCAAGTAAACTTGGCAAAAGAAGTGGAAACTTTTGGTACTTTTCAGCTGATTCTGTGTGTTGTAACATCTGCTGAAGGTGGCTCGTTTGACACCTGAATGCTACACATTTGCTAGTCACTCAAACTACCTTCTGGATTAGGGGGAAAATATCAGCTCACTTGAAGGTCATATCCTAGAAAGATTTATGCAATAGAAGCCCAGCAGTGTAAGTATGGCAAACAGAGAGTTGGTAGGAAGAGTTTCAAGGGCAAACTTCAAAGAATGCACATTACATTTTTCATTCTCCATAATTCTACCTGAAATGCAATCAGTGGTTACCTTTCCCCAGTCTGTAGGGTTTGTGTTTTTCATCTTTTTACTTGAGGTACGCCCCACTTAGGTGTTAAATAAGGAACGGCTGATCCCCCTGGCTAAGGGGAACACCTTATGAAGAATACTGGTTTACACTATTATTTAGTAGAAATGATGGGGGCTTCGAAAAGTAGATGTCTCGGTGGAGTGGAAGAAAAGGTGGGGAAGAGTTAAAATGAAATCCACAAATTCTAAGGAAGCAAAGTGGACTTAAAATCAATAATGAAGTTGGTGCGTGAAAGGACATTACCTTACCACAAGGTGGAAAGGGTAGAAAGTGTAAGAGGAGAAACTTTCATTTAGTTCAGGTTTTTTTTTAAAGTAAAATCTCCCTGATCTGCCTGTTACAAAATCACTTGAGAATTTTGGAAAATACAGACTCCTGAATGGAACTCAAAAATTACTGAATCCAGGGACCATCTCTGGGAACAGAGGCTTGAAACCTTCACTTAAATGACATTTAAGGCTTTGAAATTTGAAAGCCACAGCTTAACTCTTCTCTCTTTAACAAAGCCATTCCTGAATCATTTTCTGGAAGTATTCTTTCCATTCCATTTATGCAAGACAGAAGGATGCTGAGGAAAAGAATGGAAATTATGTGTAGTGAAAAGAGACAGCACAATGCAGGGGGAAGAAAGCCCTGAAAACAGCTACTCCAGCCACTTAATTCTTGTGTACCTTGGACAAGGTCTGAATCATCTTAATGCTCTCAATTTCCAGATTAATGAAATGAGGATAATGTTAACCTATTACAGGGTTGTGAAAATTAAATGAAATAGAGGATGCCATATTGTCAGTTCTAAAAGTTCCCTGATATTTCACCCATCCTTTTGTTGTAGAAGCAGAATGCAGTGGCAAGGGAAGACCAGTTGACTCAAAAGATAAAAGTCCAAGTCTCATTTCTGCCGTTTCTTGGCTGGATGATCCCTGAATTGCCAATTAAACGTGTTGGCGCTTCAGTTTTCTGATGGGAAAAATTGGAATAATAATAATGACTACCTTATGTGGTAGCTGTGTAGATTTAATGAGATAATATATCTGAGAGTGCTTTATAAAGTGCAATAAAATATTAATTATCAACATAGATCTCTCATCTCTCTTCTAGACTGTATATTCCTTGAGGACAAGATCTGCGTTTGATTTGTCTTTAAATATACTCCTGCTGAATGATTTAATTAAGAATCTCTGTATTATGGAGTGGCATCGCACCACAAAATTCTGCCCATAAAAGGTGAGTCAAAAATCTTCAAAAGCAGCAGCACCCTCTGAGGTACAGAACAAAAAGAAGTTGTCACAGGAGATAGCAGGTGCTGGAAATCCTGATACTCACTCTGGGTGGTATAGACTTCCTACTGAAGGACACAGAGAAAGCCAGATGCAAGTCTGACACGGCTAATTGGGAGGTGTATGGTCCTCTTGGAGCCTTTTCCTGAGATGTGACAGAGTGCCTGCCAAGACTAATCAAACCCAACTGCTACCCACTTCTGCTGAATCATATGGGGCTGCATTGCAGCATCTGAAGGAACCTGGGATTTATCTCTCATGATGTTGAAGCCCTAGATAGGAAATGGAAAGTCTGGGAACACAGGTGGTGTTTTCATTTCTCTCTGCATTCGAAGGCTATAACTTTGGAAAGGACGGAGGAAGGGAGATGAAAGTAAATGGTGTTAGAGAACAGGATTTCTCTTTTCTAGATCAAGGGTAACAATACCTTCTTATTGGGCCAAACACAGGATTCAGCTTATGTAGACTTACTGGGACAGAGGTGCTCTGACTCAGTCAAAAATAATTAAAGCTGAAATTAATTATTCAAAAAGATGGTATAGTAAACAATTATGACACAGATGAAAGAATTAGTAGATGAGTTCCTAGTAATTCTAAGGAGAAAAACAATAGAAAAACAGATAAGGGATTAGAGTCAAGTCCCCAAATGTCCACCCAACAATGCAGTGACTGTGAATAATTAATGAGGATAAATTACTATTTAAACACAGACATAAATGTGCATTCATAAGAATCACCTATATCCAACGCAATGAAAGATTCCTGGCTAGAATATAGCATTGAGAGGAGAAGGGAATATTATAGAAAGGAAGATGCATTAGACACATACAAAAATATAAGACTTGAAAAGATCAATATTTAAAATATAAATCAAGGTATTTGAATTTAGGCTCAAAAATTGGCTGCACAAAAATAAATGAAGAGTGTTCTAGTGTAAGAGATTTTCAAATAAAAAGGAACTGAGGAATTCGAGTTTATGACAGGGTCCAGATAAGTCTGAGGATGCCAGAGGCAAAAGTGGTTATGAGCTGGGTGATCTCTCCTACTTTCTGCACTGGTAAGATCTTATCTGTAGTATTTTGCCCAACTCTGGACACCACATTTAAGAGTGTCCTAGAAAAATGTCTGAAAGAGTATGAGCACCAGGAGTGATGACAGGTTTAGAAACCATGTTACATGGAAAACAGTTAAAGGAACTGTAGACATTTATTCCCAGGGACCAAAAGAAACATAACTCAGGAGCTACATGATGCTGCCTTGTCTATGTGAAGGGCTGTCCTTAGGCTGGAGAATTAAGACTTCGTGTGGTTGCAGAGGAAGGAACTCTAACCAGTGACTGTGGGATTCCAGAGAAACAGATTTGGATGAATACAAGCAGGGCTTTCTAACAGTGTCAGTTGTTCAAAGAATGGCTGGGGCTGTCTTGTTAGAAGGGGGACCTCCTTGATATTAGGAAGTTATCTGGCAGAAGTGAGAGAACCACTCTGCAAAGGAAGAAAGCTGGATCTTGAAGCTCCCTTTCAACTCTAGCAGCCTATGTCCCTGTGACCAGATAAGGGAAATAAAGGAAGTAGATGAGTTAAAATTAACTCCTAGGTGTGGGGGCTGCATGCTTTGGAGGAGCTGGTATTACTAACAAAGAAACAGGTAAATGGAGAAGAAGAGCCTTTGGGAGGGTAGGTGGTGAGGCTGAGTTTGAGAAAATGGTGGATGATCAAATGGTTTCAAAATCATCAGTTTAAGTAGCTTTGAATCCAGTTCACTTGGTTCTTTTCTCTGGAGTTGGCGCTTAAGAGCCTGTTCTCTATGTTATTCAGTTTCATGAGTTAGGAAGGTGAAGAGGAAGGAGCAAGAGAAAGCTAGTATTTAAGAGTGGGAGAAAGAGTCATTACTAGGCCATGTATAATCCAACTGAAATTTCAGAGCAGGGTAGTTATTATTTTGTTCATTTTAAAGATGAAGAAATTAAAGTTAGAATTAACTTTAATCAAACTACCAGCAGGTAAAAATAGGATTCAAAACCTATTTCATTTTGAAAAATAATATCCTGTACAAAGGGAATATATGCAAGGCCATGGGCAAACAAATTTGAATGTGTCACCATTACCAACAAAATAAATACAAGTGTTTTAATAGTGAGTATACCAGTATAAAGGAGAGCTCTTTAGACTCAGCAGAAGCACACAAAATGCATTTGGAGCTACATGATAGGAATCATTCAAATCATGGATTCTAAGTACTGAAAACAGGATGTAACTAAAACTGTTAGCGTAAAAGAAATAAAAAAAGAGAATATTTTAGTCTACTGCTTTATTTTTTAATACAGGAATAGATGAGGATGGAAAAATGACTTTCTGGTCAAGGAAAAGTATACTCATTTTTATTCCATAAAATAGTAAATATTCATATCCCCAATGTATATATTTATAAATTAAGAAACTCTGATTTATCTGAATAAAGCTCAAATAACTAGATTTTGTTTTATAGTGAAGCAGACAGACTTATTTATGAAGATGACCTTCAAATACCCTAAGATACAAATGATTGAAGAAAAACCTCAGTTGCATTTAATGTAATATGTGTATATATAATACATATACTTCTTGAGCATTTTAAAATCTATTTAACTTGGTGTAGATAGCAAACATTCACTTAATTTTCTCTTTATCTCCAAATCACATTATATGTATTCTGGATAAAGAAGACTTGCCATCTTTGACTAAGAGTCAACAGCTAAAGAGGAAGTAAAAAACAATATTTGATCCTTGATTCCAGTGATATTTTGGGGTCATTCATTTTCATATGCAATGATAAATTAGCCAATTAACCTTAAAGTATATCTGGGTAAATATAACCTGTGACCAGATAGGGGGAATAAAGGAAGTAGATGAATCAAAACTAACTCCTAAGTTTTGGGACTACATAATTTACAGCTATTTGGTAAAATGTCCTAGTTTTATTGGAAAATTTCTATTTTCAGGTTTATCATTTAGATAGTACACATACCTTAAAAAAGATTAAAAATAAAATAAAGAGCTTATTTTGACATTACTCTTAATTAAACTAAATTTGTGTGAGTCATTGCCACAATTGCCATCATATAAAAGTTTGAGAATAATATAATGAAAATGAACAACTAATGTTATATATTCTTTGAATACCTTATTAACAAGAACTATAACTTTTCCAGGCTCAGATGCTTTTTTCTTCTTGTCTAAGTGATCCTTGGCAATGTAAACGGCCACTCTGGTTTTTCCACTCCCTGTAGGAAGGCAGATGATGATATTCTTCCCTTCCAAGGCTGGTTGGGCAACTTCCATTTGGTAAGGCCTGAGCTGGAGTTCTGGCTCTGGGGATACTCTTGCTGCCACATTCTCTTCATCTGAATAAGGTTGACAAGGAAAATAAGAGAAGGGACAACAAAATAACAGAGCTTAGAAGCCTGAAACTGAACATAGGCTTCTTATACTTTAAACTTCTTTTCACATGTAGTCCAATCCATTTTCTGTTTTCTGTACCAATGAATGTCTGCTCTCTGCATTTGCAGAATACAACCCAGGCTCCCTGTCACAGAAGGGGCCTAAGGGTGTCAGGGTGAAGAGGAAGTCAACTGAATAGAGGACCGGGAAGGGCCACCGTGGGGAAGTGTTTTCGCAGAGTGAGCGAATTTGTAGAAGGGCTGTGGTGCAGGATTGGCAGGTATGGTTGTGAAGGCATAAGACTTCTCATTTCTTTGTTGAGCCATTATTCCCTGCTTGTTTCAATTAGACCTTCCGCCTACAAAAATCAAGAGGAACTGAGAAAGTAGAAATCATTAGTCTTCTTTGTTCTGTCTTTCCCCTTATTTTTTTATTACAAAGAAGGTATTATGGCTGATACTATCTTCTTTCATTTGTAGAAACTTTATCTGACAAACAAATACCGAAAAGCGCACACACACACACACACATTCACACACATGCGTGCATACACACACACACACACACACATGCATGCACGCACACACACACACACAAAATCTTTCTCAGGTTCCTTTTTCCATCTGAGGCAACCAAGTTGTACAGAACTGGTATTTAGGGATTAGGGGAAAAAACTCTTCCTATGCTAGCCTTTAATTGATAGGTTTTCCTTAAAAGATAAAAAATAATTTTGTTGGGTTGAGCTAAATTATGACTAATTTTGCCATTTAGTTGTGAATTGTGATCTTTATTACTTCCTTATGTGTATGACTCCACATATTCCTACTTTTTCTAAAATGCAAAGTATAATATATTGAAAATATTTTCAATTAAAATAGATTCTTAAATTTAAAACTCTGATTAAGTACTAACATACATTTACAAATATTAAAATAAGATTATTATGACATATCTTGTTTTAGATATATTTTATTTAGAAGTGACCATATTGAACTATATTAGCCAGGGGAAAAAGATCTAAAAATTAATAGCTTATAACGTGAAATGAAGTAAAATAAATATTAAAGCAATTTAAAATTCCATTTTATGCCTTATATAATCACAAGAAAAAATTAACTAACAGTATTTATCAGTACTTCGTCACACATGAAATAACTGTTCTTTTTCTTATCAATGATTGCAATGAAACTAAACTAACATAATCCCATTAACTTCAAAAAACTTGCTGATGGCTACATTTCAGCCACTGGGTAATTCTATTTGAGTGGGTTTTAACTTGTGATAGGTAGAAAAATTCACACCAAATACCACTTAGAATTATCTACTAACCTGGCAGGAAATTTGCCTTCTGTATGGATGAGTAAAAACAGATGCAATACATTTAAGCTATCATTGGATCATCTGCTGATTCATTTAATATGATTTTTATGAAAAACTCATTTAAAATTGCCAGCATTTAAAATAAACCTTTATAAGTATCCTTTCCAAGCTTGTTTTGAACTCTACAGTATATATAATAATTCATCTTGTATTATATTTACATAAGGCTCTGATTTATTTAAGAACAATGTTACCCCTCTGTAGCTTTTATAGACTATCAAAACCCTGATATTTCACCTGTATTAAGATAATTTATCACCCAACTTTTCCAAAAGAGCCAGTATATTTGTAAAGGAAGGTGCACTAGAAATTGTCTAAACAAAGACCCAGAAATTTACTACTGCTAAATTCTTATTTGATCTAGGAAGTTTGTTAAAATATATCAATAAATCTTCTTTGTTTAATTTCATCTAAGGTACATTTTTGCATAGATTTTAAGAATGCTAATAAAATGCTGCTTTCCTCACAATAGTTGCAGAATAAACTATTAAAAGAGTACATTTTAATAATAATTTCCCCCATTTCCCACACTTACTACTATATCCTTGGATAAGAAATATTACAAAGAGAAACATAATAGCGATTTCCTAAGTCTCTTTCCCAAGAATCTAGAACCAAAGCAAATGAGTAAAATATCAATATTACTCATGCATTTGAATTATTTATTATGCTGATACACTTAAGAAGAATTAGAATGTTAAAAGGACTATTGTTTACAATTTAACTTCAGAACCGAAGTCATGAGGTTTTACTGCTACTTAAGTAGGCATGTACCACAAATTTATTCTTTAGTCAATATTGACTGGACACCTATTAAATGCAAGGCACTCACAAGAATATAGTTATTGTCCTGAAGGACTTCAAAGTCTAGGGCATTATACCTCTGTCACAAACACACACACAAAATACCTGGTTAGACAGACAGCTTGATAATCTTCCATATTTTTGATTTAAGACTAGGAGATTTGATAGGTGACCCTAAGTTTAAAAAGAAGCACAGTGTGGAGACAGAAAAAATTAGAGTTGGATTCAATGTGAGACTAGCATCCAAAGAAAAAAAGCTGGGTGAGTGCTAAATATTCAGCCTGATTCTTGCCTTATCACATCCTCTGACATAGGGATGGAAGAATTTATCCACAGAAGCAATGAAAAGAGAGTTTTCTCTTCTCTGTCACCAGAAGGAGAGAACTGGGATGGTATCAATGAGCCAGGAGCCAATTTCCTTTATAAAAGAAGTGTTTGGGTTTTTGTTTGTTTGTTGTTTGTTTGTTTTTGGCTTTCTCTGAAGAGCGCAATCAATTAAATGAAAGTAGCATTTAAAATATGCACAAGCTTTGAATAACACTGTGCCTTCCCTCTACAACAAGTCTTGATTAAACACCTTAAAATTATATTATGTCATATAAATGGTCAAAAAAGAAAATCAAATAAGGCTTAAATAATAATATTCTATTGGAACTACACCATGTGGCAAATTTCATTCTCACATTGATTTTGACAGCTGAGTTATTCTTGGAGAGAAAAGGTCTGTCACTGCATGTGTTTGAAATCTACAAAGTATTCCTTTACCTATAGTATATAACCACAGAAAAATACACCATTCCAGCTGGACAAATACTAATAGGCATTATCTTGAAATAGTAGAGAAACACTTTCTACATATCAGGCCAATGTGTATTGCCAAAAACATTGCCACTTTTTGAGAGGCAGTATATCTTCCTGAAAATGGGAAACAGGAAAAAAAAAGCCTTTCATAATAAAATTAGAATATTTATACTTTAAAAGTACCAGTAATTATGTTTACTATTGCATAACACTTCCACAAAGGAATATAATATGATTGTATTGGGTCACACCTTATGGCCCATATATGACCTCTGGAGTAGGAGAAAGGACATTTAGAATAAAGTCCCCTTTGATGTCAACTTCAAAGATTAAAACATATTTGCAGATTCTGTAATACTTTTCAGTGCCTCAATATGTGTTTAACAGTTCACCAATTTGTCTAAACCTCCTTTTGAATTGAATTCTATTTTAGCTTATATCAGGCACTTGCGGGTAAGGAATTTCATAATTTTACCACTTCAAAAATTGACTACCCACTATGCAAAGTAATTCTTTGCTCCTAAGTACTGATCCATCTAGGACTTCAAGTGGTGTTCTTTGAAATGTGTTTATCTTCAAAAATGTATTTGCCTTTGAAAACGTATTTACTTTTCAAAAGTAGGTTGCGTTCAGATTTATCATGTCTTTCATGCCACATTGAAGACCAAAAATCAGCAAATACATTTGTTAACAACTCTAAATCGGCAAAATGCCCTGCACATAGAGGGTACACATTAAATATTTATCGAATGAATGGATATCGTTGAAAAGCCCTTACTTAGACAAATAAAAATCAGGATGACGTCCAAAACCTTACAACAACCTATAAGGATGATAACTGTTAGCTAGGGTATCTATTTTGAGTTCTAGCGTAGCATGTAATAGAAACGTTAATTATTAAATTGAATAATTTTATGACAAGGATAGAAAAACCAAATATAATCCACAGAAATAAGCACATGGCAAGAACTCAATAAACACTACTGAATTGAACAGAAAATGAATTAACCCTTTTAAATGAAGATTAAAGTTGTGACTGACATTTGGTGAATTGGGTTTCGGCAAACTAATTTGTTCTAAGGGATCCAGGAGTGTCACTGTGAGAAAAGGGCATGTGAAAAAAGAGGTGCTACAATCTAATTTGGAAAGCATTTAGGATTGATGACCATCTTTCTATAAACTATTTTGCCCCCTTAGGCCTGTTGGGGATCTACATTTTTATAATTCTTCTGACAATGCAGGATAATCTGAATTATTTAATATATTCTTAGGGGAAACAACTCAATCACAAATGAAGAATAAAGTAACTTGTTTCTTAATCTGTCATTTTTCCAATGCTTCTCAGCTGGACCCCTTGCAAAGCATTTTCTTTTTGTTTGTGATTTGTTCATTTTAATTGTGAAATACTTCAAACACATAGATGAATATAGAAAGGTATAAAATAGACCCCTACTAACTCATCACCTACAGTTAATAATGTTAACATTTTAGCTTAGTAATGATCATGGAAATACCCACTCAAATCAAAGAAAGAAACAATTTTAAATCTATCAGACTAACAAATTAGGAAAACTCATAACAGGAAGTAGTAATGAAGGTGTGGGGAATTAGGAAGAGGCACTCTCATTTATTGCTGGTAGAATATGGAGAGTAATCTGGTAAAATATTCATTTAGTGACCAAAATATTTTGCTAGCTCTATTCCTATACAAAATATATTTATATAAATTTGACTTCTTTTACTTATATATTTAATTTATAGTTCATCATACTTCTCTTATTGGTAGTATTAATTTTTTATTTAAAATGTATTTTAATTTAAAAAGCAGGGTTTGGAAGTAAGCAAATGTACCAATTTGAATACAGTCAATTTAAATGCAGTCAAATTAATTGAAACAGATCTCATAAATAAAATAGATGACATGACTCTTTGGAATGTGGCATATGCCAGACCAAAAAGATACGTACTGGATCAAAATTAGAGAGTTTGGTTCTAAGACTTTTGTAAGTTACACTTTTAAAGAAAGTGAATGGCAAAGTTCCAAAACTATTTCACGGTAGAAAAGAATTGCTTTAATTGCATAAATACATTAGGGAGGGTATGAACAGCCCCCAGGCTTCCACTATATGGCGTCTTATTTCACACTTTTTAAGGTTTACACAACAGTTAGGCAGTACCTGAATCACTTCCCATGGTGCCTGAATCACTGCCCATGTTGCTGTTATGTCCAAGACTTTCATCTAAGCAGCTGACACTTCCTTCTGCCAAACTTGTGTCTGATTCTGCAAAGGAAAACATTTTAAAATATTTTAAAAATATTTCTGAGAATAAACGTATTTTAACTGCACACCTCTACAGCACACAGTACATACAGTTCAATTCAAGTGGGGAAGGCACACCCAGACGATTATGAATAAAAGGTAAGCACTTCTGGCAGGCTACATTAAAAAAAAAATCCACTATGGATGAGCAGCTGCTGGATAGTGATTCAAATACATATTACCTACTTAAAGTACTATACATCCAATATGAGAGCTAATGCACATTCCTAGGGGTTTATAACTTTTGTTGCCCTTCTACATGTAAATGTTGCCCAAGAAAACAATATATAGTTTTGATAATGTCTTCTAAACAAAAAGTAATACATAGAAACCTTTGAGTTATTTTCATTTAAAGTGACAGGGAATTAATAAAGTACAAAAAATTAATAAAGTACTTCGATCTACTGATCAGTTATGAAAATGATAGTTTGGTGCTAAACATAAATGTAAAATATCAAGGAGAGTTTGTTCAAAAAGAGTATCACTAAAGCTTGGCATCACAGTTGTACTAGAAGCTCATGTGAGGTTGGAAATAAATGTTTTTCTTTACTATAATTAGACTAAGCCTCTATCAGAGTTATGGTTAGTATGGGTGGATGGCAGTACACATTCTTCATTTATTAATCTCAACATTCTGTTTTCAGTACTCAGGATCAATTCCTTTTGAAAGCCTTCTTTCCCTCAAGGGAAGAATTCTTTTCTTACAGTTTATTTCCAAACACTTACACAATCTCATCCTCAAGCACCAGAACTATTGTTAAACTGGCAAAAATAAAGCAATGGTGATTACTAATGTTGGCTTTGGAATCAGAAGGACTTGTGAAATTTGCTATTCTTTTTGCTCTGAACCTAACAAGTTCCCCTTATTTAAAATGAGGCTGATCCCCCTTACCTCACAGCACTTGATGACCTTTAAGTAATATTAGGTACAATAAGCTCTTGGCACAGGACCTTAATTGCTGGTGATTCAAAAATGAAATGAAAATCAAGTAATGATATATTCCTAGGACAGGAGTTCCATTAGATAATGTTCTTCTTATAATAAATAATATTTTATAACATTTATACTTAGATAATTATTTCATCCTAAAGCTCCTTAACACACCAATGAGGTAGCTCTTAGCTATTT
The DNA here is from genome assembly GCA_963573385.1 of Cacajao melanocephalus. NCBI lineage: Eukaryota > Metazoa > Chordata > Mammalia > Primates > Pitheciidae > Cacajao > Cacajao melanocephalus. The sequence goes on along the minus strand of CAUYLG010044365.1, from coordinate 84,836 downwards.
AAAACTAGTTTGAGTGTCATATTTAGGGCTGGAAATAAAAATGGATGAAAAATAGACACATAGTATGTTTTAATAAAACTTCTCTGAAAAGAGATGATATACAACTCCTCAAAACTGCAAATATTTCCTTTTTCCTTAACTAGTTAATTTTGTCAAGTCAAATATATTAAGACATAATTTACTTACTAAGAAAGATTTTTTTTTATGTTTATAGTTGAAGAGTTTGACAAATGTATACTGTTTTGCAACTTCGAAGAATTTGACATATGTAGACAGTTTTGCAACTACCCTCACAATTGAGATATTTCCCGCACCCCAAAAGTCTCCTCAAGCCTTTTTGTAGTAGATCCCTCTGGCTATCCCCTGGCAACCACTGATTTGATTTCTGTTCCAGTAGTTTTTCCTTTTCCAGAATGTCATATGAATGGATTCATGCAACATGTAGCCTTTGTGTCTTTTTAAACTCAGCTTATAATAATTGTGATTCATCTACGTTGTTGTGTGTATTACTAATTTGTTCCTTTTTATTGCTGACTAGTGTTCCATTGAGAATCTGTGACATTTAAATCTCCCTTCCAATTTGGATAAGCCTATTTATTTTAAGAGCTATAACAGAATTACAGCCAATGCCAATCAAATACGTAAGACATCTTAAAAATTAAAAGCAAGCTGATAAGAAATTTGTAGAAAAATTCTCAATGGACATACACACTGTTTAAGTATATTAGCACAACATAAATATACTAATGTGAAAATACTGTGCTTATTAGTTGTTGCAGATAAGCTCTATAACTCAGATTTGAGGAATCCCTTATGATCACACTGGAAAACCTGTATATCTCACTGAGAGAATATGGCACTCTGCAATTCCCAGAGGTATGTCTTGTTAGAAGCTCAGAGGCGAGTGTAGGATAGAACTGTCAAGTAGAAGAGCGTTTTGGGCAGATGTACTGATGAAAAGAGAATACGATTTGTCAGGAAAAGGCAAGGTGTAAAATGAGATTGGGAAAATGTCATTGCAAGAATAATTCTAGATCTAGAAATATAGGCTAAGATTTTTGAGGCAAAAAAGTGAATTTGACATGCTTTTCATTTGCTGTTTTAAATGTAGTATTGAGAACTAAAGAGAACACCAAAATTACTAACAAACACCTAGAATCTAAGACTGTATTATTAAATTTTCCAAGTATAAGAGAAATGAAAATTATATTTAACTTCCACTTTATTTTCTAATCACCAGTAGTTAAACCTTAATCTTAAAACTGCTTCGTCTACATGTAGAGTCAAGATTTCTCCCAAGCTTCGTTTAATATCCATAAGTTTTGGGAGGGAGCTATTTATACAATGTGCACGAATAGTTGACGAATGGTTTTAAAAGTTGCTACCAAAAATTGGGTATTATTAATAAAATCTATTATCTGGATTATTTTGATCTAACAAACCAGTCAGCAATGTGTCAGGAAGACACTGAACTCAGAGCTTTCACAGATGTAATGTAAATTTCATTTTAATTTCTCAACATCGTATATGGTAGATACCCATTATCTCCTGTTTCAGGTGAGAAACCAAGGCTCTGAGAGGTTAACTGATATATCCAGATCACACAGCTAGAGTGGGGCAGAATCCCCATTTCTGAATCAAGTGCAATGTTCTAGTGCTTTTCCCCCCAACACTAAGCATGGCTGATGATTGGGGGGTGAAGTTCTGTAAACACAGTGTTAAGTGAAATAATAGCTGTGGTGGTGGTGTTTTTTAACAGCGAGAGACATTTTCATTGTATTGTCAAGTTTTCTACCAATCTTGAAATAGAGCTTATATTTCCACTGAAAGAAGTTAGAGATGATTTTACTTTGCTAATATTTCTGGTTTCATTGACAGATATTCACTAACTTTGCATTTAAGCATCTACTCTTATTTTAAAACTTGTTTCTGCACTCAAATAAAAAGAACACCTCTGTCCTTGTTACATAAAATTAATTACAATAGTCCTGTAGAGATGATTATGAAAATGAAAGTGACTACATAGAGCTCAATTTCTTTGTCATTTTAAGGGCATATAAATCTTCAGTTTCTCTACACAAAAATACTTTTGTTTCCTAGGCAGCAAATTCTTATGCATTTTGATATATGCTTTTGCTTTCATAGAAATGTAAGTAAAATTTAATAATAAAAGAAAATATACTGTGTTTATTGTAACAGGGAGAATGCCTTCCTCAGAGATTTTCCTCCTGCATTCACTTTAAAAACCACATTACACACAAACACACACACATTCCCAAAAAAGCGAGATCAAGAAAGTGCTTATGTGATGCCAAAATTAAACCAACCTATTGAGTTTAAATGCCAAGAATTTCTGAAATTGATTTATTTAGGATTATCTTGTTTTGTTCTTTGTATTTTTTAAACTATGTCAGTCTGGATTTAAGCCCTAATGAATAAAATCGTGTGTTTATGATTTTATAAGTAGATTGTATAGAGTCAATTAAAGACAGGCCTTGGCGTGAAAAGAACTTCTGCTTTGGAGTCCAACAGATCGCTCTCCAGATCTGAACTCAGCCATTGTGAACAAGTGAATTAACATCATGCTTAAAAAGGTAGAGAGACAGTAGTCTCTATTTTCTCACTTATTGCGAGAATGATTCTGTTAGACCAAGAAAATGAAACTCGAAGAGAAACAAATTTAAAATTCTCACTAAAGGAGCTTTGAATATTGAAGTTATATTGTATAATAAGTTTAGTTAAATTTTATATAGGTGTCATTTCCTCTAGGGAAAATATCAAAGCTAGCTATGAAACAGATTAGAAGATGGTAGCAATTGAACTGTTAAAGAAAAGCAGTTATTCATATCAAACGCTATTGGAATGAACGAAAATTATAACCAACCAGTTAAGAGAGAGGATTTTCTTTAGTAATTTTGTAAACAACACAAAAAAGAACAGCTTTGCCTACAATGACAGAAAGTGTGTAAGACCAGTCCAAAAGCCATGGAAAAAACCCGCCTTATTTTGCAATCACATCTTGAGTATTTTGCTAATAAGGCAGAAATATTAACTGCAATCCAAGAAATTTCATACTTAAATACTTTAAAATATTTTAAAATGATTTAGAAACCAAAAATATTGAAGTTTAAAAAAATTCAAACCAAAAAAATTAAAAAAAAAAAAAACAACCACCAAGAGGTTGAAGGCCCTTTTAGATCTATTTCAATGTAAAGTCTGCCCTCTGCTGGAAAAAGCTAATATAGCACGTAGTGGACAAGTAGCTAGGTATTCCTTATTCAAAGAGCTAAGCTTCATTAGGTAAAATTCAAATTGATTCTTGCTTATATTCCTACCAGGTAGTGCCTCTCCTATTTTTTGACCTTGAGGCATTTATCACTCCACAGAATATCTTTCCTTTCTTTCCCCTGGCCTCAGTCTCACATTTTCTTCCCAAAAATGGTTTTGCATTACGGCAGGAAACAACGTGAGGGGAAAGGGCCGCTGGGGGCATATTGAGAAAGAACAGCACCAACTGCTCCTGTTCTCCTGCGAGTCCGTGTTGACAAGGTCTTTAAATAGTCCAGCTTCACTTTTCATGGTAATTTCATGTTTATTCTAGTTCTGACCTCGTCAGAACTAGAATATGCATTTTGGCTTCACCTTTGCAACTATCCCCACCTTCCCTCCAGTTTCATAATCCTCATGCCTAGAACATCCAAGCCACCCCGAAAGCTCGAAACACGTGTGCGCATTTGGGCACACACACATAAAGACTGCATGGGCTTCTCAAGTGGGCTTACACTCACACTGCTAATAATATATATTTCCTTTTCTTTTGAAATAACTTAATCTTTTTTGAGAGGAAATAGATCACTTTTATTTTCAGCTCTATGTATATGGATCCACACACACACGCGCGCGCGCGCATACACACACACACACACACACACACACACACACTCACATTTTGGTCTGTCAGATTTTGCTCTCTGTGCCAGGGAACATGTGTTCCCGCAGAATGGAGAGAAGCCACCTCCACCCACCTTGCATATTCTCTCCTGGATCCAAGCTTCTAGGAAATGAGTTCCCCAAAGAGAAAAATCACTCTCCTAGAGCCACAGGCCCACATGGCTATCCATGGAGCTCCTCTGCTCCTGTTTATAGAATTTCTACTGCTGAAATGTTTCTAACGGAATTAAATTTGAATTGTGTGTAATGAGGTTGGCTTAGATTGTATCGTCTATGCCCTTTAGCCCTTCCACTTAGGTTCTAACAAAGAAAGGTGGTTATTAAGGCACAGGTTGCCAGGATAACAACATCCACCAGAATGACCCATTCATTTACTGCCAGTCAGTAATGGAGGCAGAAAGTCCTAGAGTGGAGTCAGTTAAGAGCGAGAAGCCAGGTGACCACAAGGGAAGTAAATCTTGGCAATAACAGGGTTTGGAGATGGTAAGGCAGAATGTGAATTAGAAACCTCTTTAGCTGGTAAGCACCTTTCAGGAAAGGCTACAGGAGCTAAGCAGACTTAAGCAGGTATGAAGAAAGGATGGAGGGAGATGTGAATATATTTAAGGGTCCCCGGGTAAATGTTCAACAACTGGCTCTTTGGTGGGAGCAGACATGATTTTTAAAAGGTTTGTCAATTTCCATGGAGTAAATATTTGCACCGTGGCCAATTTCAAGCTACCAGCATGATATCCCTGAGTGGAGCTGGAAAGAGATGTGCACACTCTTACAAGCCAGTAAGATCCAATTCCAGCACTCCACTAGATACAGTCCTCTATCTAAGGACTTCCCTACAATCATCATCTGAGATGGTCACACATGCATTGTGCTGGTATTTTATAATTATCCAAATGATAAATGGTATACTTTTAAAAGTTTGTGTGTGTTTGTGTGTATAAGTGTGTGTGTGAGGCACTGTAAAAATTACTGTTAGAGAAACTCATTAACTTTCACTGATCTTAGAAGTCTTAAATCCTACCACCCTCCTCCATAAATGTTCCTCTCTTATCAAACTTCCTCTGAACACATTTTGAGCTTTCTTGTGCCTGTGCTTTCACTCGTGATGTTCCTGAAACCTGAAATGTTGCCTGCCACCTCTGTTTACAAATCCAGCATAGTGCTCTCAAAGCTTAGATGAAATATCTGATATTCCTCATCTGGTAAGCTTTCTCTCATCAGTCTTCCTTCTTTCACAGACCATTTTCCCTCATCCTTTAATATAGCTCTTTCATCTCTTTACCATGGCTAGATTACCGTTTCTTTGTAGAGGCATGTCACTTGTTTTCCTGCATTTGAGTATAAACTTACTGAGAGTGAATGCAATGCCTCAGTGCTTGGTTCTCTCAATAATACTACATTATCTGACCAACTCACCTCCTTCTTCCTATTTCTCTGGATTCTGGCCTCATTTATGTCCCAAAATTGTGAAGGGAAGATCTGATAGTCTAAATTAAAATCACTGCTTTTGTTAAAACTCTGCTACAAAAAAGCTTTACATTTGCAGCCATAAACGGATATCATGAAAATAAATGCAGCATGTATTAACTACACACTAGGGAGATTTCTTTCTGTCTTTCTGTCATAATATCTATGTTCCCACTCCTGAGGTATGAATGGTAATCCTCCTAGAACTATTATGCAACTGTAAGTCATATAACTGACCCAGATAGCTCGTGGTAGGTTTCAAATAAAATACAAACTTACATAATCCTTTAACAAGTACCAATATCAGTATCAGCATTAGCAGCTCTCTCTTTCTCTTTCTCTCAGCCCAAATTACTATCTGTCTTTTGGATTGCCTCAGCAGTACTGCTAGTTCTCAATAATTAATGATAACTAAAGATAGAAAAATAAAAAAGTAAAGGAGTGCTATATGACTTCAAACGAGTACTGATATAGCATGAGTGATTCGGAAACAGTCTTATTGTAAACTACTGTATCAATTATTTTTTCCACTTAGGTTTCAAATGCTATGGTTTTATTTCTAGAGATTCTAAAAATCTCTAGATTTCTAGAGGTTAGTGCTACAGAACATTATTCTGGTCCTCAAGTGCAAGGATAAATTTTGTGGCACTTTTACAGAAATTAGTATAGACCAAATCTAAGATTGGACTTTAGTCTATAAAAAGGCAAAACAAAATAACAACAAAAAAAGTGCTATAACAGATTGGGCCAGGGAGAAGAAGGCTGTTTTATAAAGGTCAATTTTTAAACCCCTCCTACAGAACATGATCTATGCAAAATATATCCACAATATATTCCAAAGCATAATGTCACCGGATAAACCTAAGGAGTGGAACATATGGGGAAATATGAGAAAGAAGGTATTAAAGTCTGAAAACAAGCAGGTTGGTAAGCTCATTAGCTGGGGTGGAATTTTAAAATCTTCACGTGAACGAATATATAAATCAAAATATACACATGCACTCACAGTCATGCGCACTGTATATTCACACATGGCACACTCTACACTTACATTATAATCTTTCACGCTGAAACAGTGAAATTCCATTGGCTTTATAAATGTAAAAGCGCCCTCTGCTGGCCAATCTGAGGCATTTGCATGTTCTAGTTTTCGCAATAGGGAGCTATAGCACAATGATTAAAAACGTTTGGGGGGATTTTCTGCTCCACTCTGCATAAAAGTAAGTTTATACCAAATACAATAAAGTTACTTAGTTTTAAATGTCGCTTAATTTTCTTTGATTTTATTATAGAGCATTAATTCCTAAAATAGTATAATAAAAAAAGGTTACTGTGAAGTAACTACTCACTTGTTTTGACAAAGCAGTGGTAGCAGACAATTAAAGACTGATTGTACAACTAATTTTACTGTAAGTTTATAGAATTAAAATAACCCAGTCAATTATTTGCTATAATTAAAATGCTTTTAATAGAAAATGAAAGCATGCTTTGTGTCCCTCTGATGTTTCCTAGGGAAATCTAGGCTAGAGAAACACCAAAGTTTTGCAGTTATCTTCTTGTTATAAGATGACCAGTGGCTTCAGAGAGCAGAACTATAGCATCCAGCATTAGATTCCAATTAATAGTCAGAATTGTTTAAATGTTGTTCAGAAATTGTTTTGTTAATGGGAAAGGGGGAAATTTAAAAAAAACTGGTATATCTTAATTACTAACCACTTTTTTAATGAGAGGCAATTGATTGCAAATAGAGGTGGGAGGAGGAAAAAGGACACATGTCAGCCTCCAAGTTTGAAGATATGACAAAATCACTCTGTAGAACAATCCACTAGAGAACCCCTAGTGTCAAAGAGATATGTGTTTAAAATTAGTTTCAAGTGGGCCAGTGTTACTGAGGGCAGTGTGTCTTACCCATCAGATGTGTTAAGGAGTAAAAGGTGCTAAAACACACACACACACACACACACACACACACACACACACACAATATTTGCCTTAAAGTTATAAATAATTAACACTTGCATGCACCAAGACTACTCTGCAGTGAGAAAATACTTGAAAAACTGGTTCAGAAATAATAATTACAAATATCTCAGTTGAAAATTACAAATAATTTGAGTCTCTTTTTTCTTTATACACATAAAAATCATATTTACAGACTGTGTACGGCTTAAGTGACAAGTTGTTTTCAATGCCATCTTGGCAACTATTTGAAATTTTAGCCTGATACAATGGTATTCAAAATAAAGACTAAACATTATCAATATGAAGAAACACAAAACAAAATTACACAAATTACACAAAATTATACATATTAAAAGCTGTGGTGTACGTTCACATTTACCTTGTTAATTCTGTCAAAAAATGCCTATGCAGGCAAAACCCGTCCATAGTAAATTGTGCAACAAAAATGTCAATCAAAAGAACTCCAATAATTTATCTGGACTAATGGTACTTTATAAATCATTAATATTCATAATTCTTATTCCTTAAGATAACAAGGAAACAGATACTTGGAATGACAGCAGCAGTCTCTAAAGCAAACACACTACATTTTCATAATGAAGTGACTCTTTGCTCTTGCTCTGGAAGGGGCCAGAATGGATTAAACTAGCCTGCTCTCAAATCCACATGAGAAATCCAGATATCATAAGGAACCTATGGACTAGAAGACTGTTAAGATGTTTGTGAATTCGATGGGTCCTCAGATTACTATGCAGTTTACTGTACACTCTTACAAGCTCTCAGATTATTCTATATTTTAATACTCTGTACTTTTCTTTCATGGCACTTACTGCAAGGGTAGCTATACAGTTACTACTACTGCTGGGCTGACATCTCCCTCAGTGGAAAGCTCCATGGGGGCTGAAGCCATTTCTTTTCTTTTCCTTTTTTTTTTTTTTTTTTTTTTTAGATGGAGTGTTTTGCTCTTGTTGCCCAGGCTGGAGTGCAGTGGCATGATCTTGGCTCACTGCAACCTCCACCTTCTGGGTTCAAGAGATTCTACTGCCTCAGCCTCCCAAGTAGCTGGGATTACAGGCCCATGCCACCTCACTCGGCAAATTTTTTGTATTTTTAGTAGAGGGGTGAGTTTCACCATGTTGGTCAGGCTGGTCTTGAATTCCTGACCTCAGGTGATCTACCTGCCTCAGCATCCCAAAGTGCTGAGATAACAGGCGTGAGCCACCACGCCCGGCCGTGAAGCCATTTCTATTATGTTCCTGTGTTCATGTTCATGGTACCCAACAAGGTGCCTGGCACATCATAGGAGTTTGGAAAATAGTTGTTAAATGAAAGAAGTGAAAGGAAGAGAGGGAAGGAAGTTAGAGTGAAAGGAAAGGAAGGGAAGAAGGGATATAGGAAGGAACCCAAGAGAGGAAAAAAAATAAATAAACAAAAACCCTTTCTGTCCCCTAATGTCATTATTAAGACTTTTTTTTCACAAGATGCATCTTTAAGTTTTATATTAAGAAGTAAAAATTTTTAAAATTTAAAACTTTTGCCTTTAATTTTGTTCACTCGAAATTCACAGTAGATTAACTACAAGCTGAAGCAATGCATTAGTCTGACAATCTTTGACGATAAACCCTGTTTTAAGATGCAGGGTCATCTCTTAGCATTATCTCTATCTTTACTTCTTTCTACTGTGGATTTATAGAAAATGGCCAGTAACTCATAGAGGTGTCAGGTAGCCTATGGAGGAAATTTATTAAAACATGAAAACGCCACACTCAGGTAGTGGATTTTGGCATTCCTATAGAATTATGATTTCCAAAGGAAAGTGCAGCTGCTCAAGTGAAAAAAAAAATCCTCTATATGCTTTGCTACTAGCAACAGCAGCATCAGTAGAGTTTATGAGAAAGGCGAAATCTCAGGCCTCACTCAGGGTCTACTGAATCATAATCTGGGTTTCAGTAAGACTCTCTGTGTATTTCATTTGAACATTAAAGCCTCAGAAGTATTGCATTAAAAAACAAACAGCAGCTCAAGCCTATAATCCCAGCACTTTGAGAAGCCAAGGCAGGAGGATTCCTTAAGCCCAGGAGTTTCCAGACCAGCCTGGACAACACAGTGAAACCCCACTCTCTATAAAAAATACAAAAATTAGCCGGGTATGGTGGTGCACACCTGTGGTCCCAGCTGCTTGGAAAACTGAAGTTAGGATGATCACTTGAGCCTAAGAGGTTAAGGCTGCAGTGATCTGTGTTCCTGCCACTGTACTCCAGCCTGGGAAACAGAGCAAGACCCTGTTCCCTCCCCAACCCCCACCGTCCCCCCAAGAAACATCTTACAATCAGGCTAAAAAGCAAGCCAACCATAAAAAAAAATTGGTACTATTTATGACAATGAATCGATGTCTTATATACTTAGGTAGTTCATATAAGCCAGCAAAACGAAGATGAATATCCTAATAGAAAAGTGAATTTTAAAAGTGTTAATAATTAACAAAACAAAGAGAATAAATTTACAAAATTCTTTTTCAGCAGAAATAAGAAAATGTAAATTCAAATAACAGAATACCATTTATAATGGCAACCAAATTGAAAAAGATTGAAAATAATAACATTATTCATTCTTGTAGAAGAGAATTCAGAGAAGTAAGCACTCATATCCCACACTGTTGGAGAACATGTAAATTGGTACAAGTTCCTGGAGTGAGACTTGACATTAAGTATCAAATGTGTTAAAATTGTATAAATCATTTGACCCAGAAATTCCAATTATATAATATGTTGTTAAGAAGCAAACTGTGACATAAGAACAAAGAGAGCGATTGAGGCATTATTTAAATGCTCAATAATTGGTTAATTAATTATGCTGCATCCAAATGGTGGGACTATTATTTAGTCATTAAAAACCAGGCTGTAGAAGAATATTTAATGAGCATGAGAGAAATGCCACTATATATACACATTCAGGTATGTAAAAAGCCCAGAAGCACACATATCCAAATGTTAAATATAATATCCATACTCTGGGAATATTGGTGACTTTTGTGTGTTTCTGCATATTACAGATTTTTTGCAATGAAGATATATTACTTCTCTACGTACAAAATAATAAGGCCGGGCACAGTGGCTCATACCTGTAATCCCAGCACTTTGGGAGGTTGAGGCGGGCAAATCACTTGACGTCAGGAGTTCGAGACCAGCCTGGCCAACATGGTGAAAGCCTGTCTCTACTAAAAATACCAAACTTAGCTGGGCATGGTGGTGGGCACCTGTAATGCCAGCTACTTGGGAGGCTGAGGTGGGAGAATCGCTTGAACCCAGGAGGTAGAGGATGCAGTGAGCTGAGATCATGCTACTGCACTCCAGCCTGGGCAACAGAGTGACAGTCCACATCTTTAAAACAAAAATGAAAACAAAAACCAAAAAAATAATAAACTTTTCAGTGATGAGCTAGAGTTAGTTTATACTGGCTCACAGGAGCTAACTGATAACTTTTCAGGAATTTTCTGAGTTTTTAAACATAGCCATTACAAAAGTTAAATTATATAAAGTTACTGTTAAATTACTTTCAAACAAAGGAAATAAGTATTCGACTCATCACTTAATCATTTTATTGTACTCTTTGATCTGGAGGCTATCTCTGCCTTTTGCATCTGTATGGTGGGAATGCTGTACAGTGACGTGCCACTGCACATCTCTTCCCAGCTTTGTGTTCAATGATCTTATGTTGGAGGCTTGAAATGAGCATTAACCAGAACATTGAAACCACAGACACTGGCAAATGCTACAAACTAGGGCTTCTTCTTTCTCTCAGAGAGCTACTTGTTACATTTACCAGCACACCACAGACTTTAAGCTACTACTTTTTGTGAAAATAGAATATGGCCCTTTGGTAGAGAAGGGGAGAAGTGGATTCTCCTTTCACGAGCAGATTAGAAAGGGGAAAATAATTAAATAATTTCTTTCTTCCAGGGCTGTTTCAGTATCGAAAATATGGACATGGTGGTCTTCAGTCCTCACTGATTAGTTATGCAATTCAAGACAACCCTAGTTCAGCATCTGGCCATCTTTCTTTTTACAGCTTTGATTTTAATTTTTACAATCCAGTTGAACCTCTCTGAGCTATCCCAGTTTAAAGGAGAGAAAAAAGTAATGGCTCTATTTTATTTTCAGGGTTCTGGATGCATTAAATTGATCTCTTTGAAAGTACTTTGAAAACCATGAAATGTAGGGCATTCTTCCGATACTTACCTATGGATTCCTTATAAGCTAAAATTAGATGCAAACGTGTTCATATTTATAACACCTTGATATTGAATTAGTTTTAAAAAGCATTTTGGCCAAGAATTATTTCAATTTAGTCTTTTTTAAAGATATTATTTTAATATAAATGTTCACTAACCTTAATGTCCACATTTTGCCCCTCTGATTAATAGGTTCTGCCCAATTGGTTTTTCTTGAAGTAGTAATTAGTATATTAAAGTATGTATGTGTTTTGAGTACCTGAAACTACAGAAGAATCTGCAAAAGATGATTCTGATGAATTATTATTCATGCCCCAGACCTCCTTCTCCAGATTTGGCTGATCTGTGGTTGAAAGAAGTAGCTTTTCCACTTCAGGGCCATCATCTTGTGATAAATTCTCAATCTCTGTGAATAAAAGCATTAGAATGCAAATCATCGCAACACAAGTTTTTATAGAGCATACGTAACTGTTACTGTTATTTTGAAAACAAAGCGGCAGTTCGTAAGAGAGGTTACCTGAATATATTTACATACTTTGAAGTTCTGAACAGAACGTAAATTGTAATACAATGCAAGATTTTATATAATATAAATAGCTGTTACTGTTATTCTGAAAACAAGATGGAGAGCCCCCGATAGAGATTTGCTTTAATATATTTTAAGATGTTGATATTTTGAAAGGCTTAGAATGTGCTTTTGTTATGGCATGGTATTTTTAATTTTAATATGGACACAATGAGTAGTTCTTTGTAATGATTAGATTTTAGCTAAAAAGACAATATAATGATTATGCTAATCACAAGAAAAGTAATTTCCTGTTTGACCATCACTTTTAGGAAGTAAGTCACTTATTCAGTGACACAAAGTTACTTTTAAGGCTGAATTAATGAAAATGCAAATTCGGTAGTTTTCTTTAGCTTTGCTCTTGCCATTTTGTTTCCTCACTGTGTGTTCTGCACGAGACGTACATCTGCTTTAATGTCAGCCTATATTCATGTATTCTGAATTTCTGGGGATTTTTAAAACATTTAATGAAATATTCTGTGTCCTTCCTCTCTCCTTTCCTCCATTCCTCCCTTCTAGCTTTTCTTACTTCAACTACATGTAACGGGTATTTTATTAAGGGCTTATGTGGGTTAAAAAGAAAATCAAGAATTTCTGCCTTGATGAAGCTGCAATCTGTCAAGAGAAGACTGATGCCATAAGGAAAATTTCCTAACGTATCATATTTGATTATCTCATCTTAAAGAAAACAGGGAAAATGTGCCCCACTTTGTATGGAAAATTTCCTAAAGAGAATTATCGTGACTTTGGACAAAAGGAAAACTTGGTAATGTTTGCAGTTAGATATTAGGTATGTTTGGGACTATTATAATAGTTAATTTATTTTGCATTCACCGTATAAATACTTTACATATATTAAGTTATTTAATTCTCAAAATAAACCTAGATGATAAGTAATATTATTGTCTCCATTTTACTGAGGTGATAAGTAATATGAGTATCTCCAATTTACTGAGGAGTAAACAGGCACAGAGAAGGTCACACATTCAGGGAAGGATCTAGGATTTGATAAGCATCAGGATCCCATATGTGTCAGGATCCAGAATCTAAGCTCCTACGTTAGTCTGTTTGTGCTGCCATAACAAAACACCATCAACTGAGTGGCTTAAATAACAGAAACCTGTTTTCTCATAGTTCTGGATGCTGAAAGTCCAAGACCAAGGTGACAGCAGGGCCAATGTCTGATGAAGGCTCTCTCCTTGATTTGCAGATGGCCACGTTCTCTCTGTGTCCTCATATGATTAAGTGACAGAGAGAAATAGACAGATGTTTCTCTTTCTTCCTCTTCTTAAAAGGCCACAATTTTATCAGAGTAAGGTCCCATTCTTATGACTCATTTAATGTTTTTGTTTTTGTTTTTTATTTTTGAGATGGAGTCTTGGTCTGTCACCCAGGCTGGAGTGCAATGGCACGATCTCAGCTCACAGCAACCTCTGCCTGTTGGGTGCAAGCAATTCTTCTGCCTCAGCCTTCTGAGTAGCTATGATTACAAGTGCACACCACCACGCCTGGCTAATTTTTGTATTTTTTGTAGAGATGGGGTTTCACCATGTTGGCCAGGCTGGTCTCAAACTCCTGACCTCAGGTGATCCACCTGTCTTGGCCTCTCAAAGTGCTGGGATTACAGGCATGAGCCACCACACCTGGCCTGACTCATATAATCTTAATTATATCCTACCATCACTATCTCCAGATAGAGTCATATAAGGCTCCACCATGTGAATATTGGAAGGACAAAATTTCATCCATAGCATTTTACCATTGGCTTCCCAAAATTCATATCTTTACTGCATGCAAAATACATTAATCTCATCTCATCAGCCCAAATGCCTTAACTCACTGCAGCATGAACTCTAAGTTTAAAGTCAAAAGTCTCACCTAAACATTGTCTAAATCAGACATGGATGAGAATGGAGGTGTGATTCATGATGAGGCAAATTTACCGCCGCCTGTGAACCTGTGAAACCAGATAAGCTGTACGTTTCCTTTCCACAATACAATGGTGGGACAGGCATAGGATGGATATCTTATTCCAAAAGGGAGAAATGGGAAAGAAAGAATGGGTGATGGGGTCCAAGCAAACCCAAAACTTATTAACGTAAATTCTGTCAGATCTTAAGGCTTGTAAGGCTTGAGAATAGCTCTGTTTGGTTTGATGCTCTGCCTTCTAGGTCAATGGAATGGCAGATTCATTTCTCAGGCCCTGCAAGACAGCCTTGCCCCTTCTGCTCTCTCTAAGGGCTCCATTCACAGCTCTCTCTCGGGATAGTCCTGCTTCTGAGACACCAAGCAGAGTCATTCTAGCTCACTAAAACCAGAGACAGCCTTACCCTTTGAAACGGAAAAGGAAACTGCTTTGGCCCCTGGGCCTGTGGTGGAAGTGGCAACCCTCGTGACTTCAGAATCACTCTTGGGGGCATTCTTTCCTTTCCTTGAAGCACAGCACACATTCACAACTAAATAGCTCTATGTTCTGGTTCTGTAGAATCCAAAAAGTCCAGCATCCTTTTCTCATTCTGTCCTGCCTTCTCTGTCTCCTTCAGTTCAAACTGGAGGTGTATTTGCTGATATGATATGATCTCTATTCCTGCCCTTCTGCTGAAATGGCTGATTAAGTCCATGAGTGGCACCCACATTGGTTGTTCAGCCACACCCTTAGTGTTCTCTTTATAACACAGTTTCTCATTTTTTACAATATGAATAAGCTGAGAATTTTCCAGATATTTAAATTTTGGTTCCTTTTTGCTTAACAATTCCTTTAATTAACTTCTCTTTTATTTGCATTTTACTATAAGCAGACAGGAGAAATCAATCTGCTCCTTCAACATTTTTCTAAGAAATCTTAGCCAAATAACCAAGTTCATTACTTGTAAGATTGAGTTTTATACCATTTTATAACAAGGATCACCTTTCTTCCAGTTTCCAGTAATATTTTTCTCATTTCTTTCTGTGACCTCAGCAGAATCACCCTTAACATCTGTATTTCTACCATTCATCCCAAACTCTTCCAGTATCTAACAATTACCCAGTTCTAAAGTCACTTCCACATGTTTAGGTATTTGTTACAGCAGCGCCCCACTTTTTACACTAAAGTTTTCATTAGTTTGGGTCACCAGAACAAGACTGCAATGATTATAATTAATTAATTAATAGTTAACTTTCAATTTGTCTTTCATATGATATTTTTGGAAACATGGGATGCATGCTATGAAAAGAAAAATAAGAGCAGTTTAAGTGAGATTTACAAATGATGTATTAGAAGAGCTATAAAATGTTATTGCTATTATTGAATGCTTTTTAAAATCTCACATTAGGTAATGTGATATATTGACAAAACAATTCTTTTATCAAATGCTTAATACGTTGCTTAAAATGTATTAAAATGTTCAGAAGAATATGCAGCAGATTTGTTATAACCACTAAAATACTTTCTTCCAAATCATTTAACATTGAATGTTATGTGTATTCAATGTTAAATAATCTTGATAAAAATTTCTGGTAGTCATATTGTTTCTAAAATAAGATAGTAGAAAGAGTGTTGGTTGGAGTAAAAATGGTATTTGATAAGTTGATCTTTTCCCAGGCATCAATTTCCTCATTTGTAAAGGTAATAAAATAGATGACATATCACGTACCTTCCACTCTTAAAATTTTGATTCTAAAAATGTTGGTGTTTAGCATTGTGTCTATCTACTTTATTGAACTCTCAATCACAAGGCAGAATTTGAAAAATCTTCTTCAGTAAAATTACAAATACCTGCATTGCTTTCTGAGCAATCAGTGCCTATTAACTCCTGGACAAGTTCACTGTTTCCTGTTTGACGAAGAACATTCAGAAATGTAGAGAACCAGTTTTCTTTCTGCACAATCCTTTTTAGTAGCTCTCTTACACCTGATTCATTTCCATTGTTTTCTGCAGCAGAAATCTGTTGTAAGAGAAAATTAGAATTAAATAAGATCAAACATCTTTTAAATAACCTTAAACAGGAAGTACCTTTTAGAAAAACAGCAATTAAGCATAAATATAAATAAAGCTTTATATCGAAACACTAAAGAAAATAACAGTGTTACCTGTAGCAATTCTGAAGTCAGCAGGGAAAAAAAAATCTCTGGACCAAGTGCCCTTTTAAATATGAATCTTTTTTTAAATAAAGCTATTGAATTATTCAAACCTGACACTTAGAAAATAATTTTTACCTCAGCCATTCCTCAATAAAAAGTACAAGAGAAAGTATCTTTAGTCTGTAGCCATATTATGTCTATTTTTACCTATTTCTTTCTACATATCTAGGGCTGGCTATACTTTTTCAACCTAATGGAGTCTATAAATGGGAATTTAAACATTTCTTATCTAATTCTTCTTTCTTCATGATTATCATTATTAAATAAGTAATTACTATGTATATATATTCTTTCCTATTTAATATTTGCACAGTTCATTATTACTATAATCAATTTTTCTCAAATTTGTGTTTATTTAATGTCAGGAGAAATTTATTTTTATATCTTTTCTTTGGAAATATGGAGGAGAATTATTTCTATATTCATTCATTAGAGTCTTTTAGCCTTAATTTATTTTTTGTTTTAGATTAATCTAGTACTCATTTGTGTAATAATTGTCACAGTGCATCTCCCCAGGTCCTAATACAGTGATAAGGATTTGGAGAAAAGATGAACTCAAGCCATGTTTAGACCTAAAAGAAGTTAGGCGGGACATCATTAGTTTTCTGTAGCATTAGGTAATTTATTTCATTGCTCTGGACTCCAGTTTCAATATGTGAAAAACATGGCAGCGGAAAAGAAATTTCAGGGTTTCTATATCTTAGCTGCACATTGGAATCACCAATGGAGCTTTAAAAAATACTGATGTCTAGGAAACACCCCTAAAATATTCTGATTTATGTTGTCTATGTTGGGGACTCAGATATTAAAGAAAAATTAAAGCATCTCATGTGATTCTATCAACCTTCCAGATAAGAAATATTGACTTAGATATTATCAAAGGTCCTTCTCAACATCTGCCAATCTTCCACATGTATAATTTGGATTGTTCAGTTCTTTCCTACACAATTTATGTATTTTCTAGTTCTATACATATATTCCATAACCGTTTATGTCAGAAATTTGTTAGCATGTTTGGAACGTCTGGCACTAATTCAGTGTTAGCAATTATTATGGATATCATCATTATTAAAGAGTCATCATTACAAACATCTCACCTGCACAAGCACATACAGCATGATCTCCACCCAAGGGATATTTCCATCTTAGCATCTAGTAGTTAAGCAAGCTGTTCTAAGTAACTTGAATATATTAATCCACCAGCCCAGAAGTAGGTATCAATATTAACCCATTTACAGATCAGAAATCCAAGGCACAGAGATGTTTAGTTACCTCTCTGAGGTCACAAAATCAGTAAGCAGCAGAAGTAGAATCTGATCCCAGGCAATTGGATTTAGAGGCTGAATCCTACCTTCTTGAACTATAATTATAGCTTGTATTTTTCTCCAATTCTAAGTTCATTTTCTGGCAAGAAGTGATTAAAAATAACTATTTGAACTCACTAAATTTTAAGTGATTTCAGTTCATGTCCTCCACAACATTTTCTAAGCAGATTTTTGCTCATTTTTTACCATTTTTTTCTAACTCTCCTGGTCTCCTAATGGCCATTCTTTGGCTTCCCTGGTGTTGTAACATCTTGGCTATCATCTGCTAATTTAACAAGTAACTCCTATAGATGTAAATAAGACTGATTTCAGTGCCTTCTTTTAACTCAGCCATTCTCATATTTTACTATCCCATCCTTTAATCAGTTTTAAATATATTTGACTGAAGCAATCGGGAAAGGATTTCCTTAAAAAGAGCTAGTGAGGCACTGTAACAAATACTGTTATTAAAAATCTCTAAGCATATTCTGTCCGTGAAGTTTTCTTCAACTACTCATCTATTAAGTGGACTTTTACTATGGAATCATATTTGTCAAGCTTTCTTTGCCTTTATTGAGTCCAAGCATGTAAGGATCACGATGCCATTACTTCCTAAACATATTCTTACGATTTGAATGTGGAACTACATATATCTGTGCAATTTTAGTAGCCTCATCAAGATGATGAATTTTTAAGAAATCTTCCCAGTTTTGGCGCTGGAAAGTACATCAACTCCCTTTAAAGCAATTATATGATTTGTAAAATCTAATCTGTTCTCCTAAAACATTGTAAAGGCATTAGATCCCAATATGTAAACACAATTATAGAAATTTGTGGGAGGTGAATATTTAGATTTGAGGCTGCAACACACCATAAAACGATTCTCACTCATGCCCCTTCCCACTCGAAGTTTTCTCTATGAAGTTAAAAATGGATGTATGTTTTTATGACTGTGTAGTCTATTTAATACATTGTTAACTAATTTATGAAATATGAAATAAAATGAATTTGGGTATAATACAACTCAATGCTTTCATATTCTAAATTCTTTGATATGATTTTTCTTTCCAACAGAAATCAGTGAAGAAACCAATGCCATTTCCCTAAAGCACTGTCTTAACAACACAATCGTATAGTTTAATAAAAATGTTTTCTTCCCTTTATAATAATCTTAGGTGGCGATTTAAATATAATGGTGATTTTTTTTTTTTACCCAGCAGAGTTGAACTCTCAGATAAAAGTAAATCAGGAAGCAAAACTTGTATGTTAAAAATAAAGAATTTTAAAAAACCAGTTTCTCACAAAAAGTTAATGTCTTAACCAAATGAATATTATTGTCACATTGACATAGCTAATTTCTTATTCATACTTTTTTTTTTTGCAAATGAAATCCTTATCCTTCCTAATTTGCCACACCATACAGTGTTCTTGGGGAGACTGACTTGGGTTCTCAACTTCATGTTGGGAGAACTGGACTGTTTTTAGCTGGAGTTGTCACGGCATCTCTGGTTTTCTTGTGTAAATGAAAGGTATGTGGTCTCCAGGACTACAGTTGCATTGTGTTCTCAGCTGGCCAGGAGGGAAACATGCACCTCTCTTTAGCTATTCGGCTTGATTATTGAGACACTATGGAAATGTTTATGTGATCACTTCTGTTCCCAGAGTTCATGACTGTCTAAGTTGAAGGGTGTGCCACGTTGTCACTAAGCATCCTAAGAGAGGAGCAGGGCCATACAGGGGTACCCCCTTACTGTTAAGGACTGCTTTATTATAATGATTGACAAAATGGCATATTATTGCTGAGTCTCTAGTATTTAGAATAGTGCCTTCAATATGGTAGACATTGTTTAATCAACACTGATTAATACCTCAACACAACTTCATGAAAGGACAGAACAGTGTCTGTGTTTTTCTCCTATCTTTTCACCACTAGCATGGCATCTGGCACAAAGATGAGACTCAATAAATTCAAACTGAATGAATGAATGAATGAATGAGTGAGTTTTGGGGTACTTCCTGGACACAAACTGAAGTCTAAAAGCATTTTCAGAAGCTGTACTCAGGGGTGGAAGCTAGGAGATGGGGTGGGAATCCAAAATTAAAATAAGAGATCCAGTAGAAAATATCTATGGTGAAACAGAAAAGGAATGAAAATACAAGACCATTTTATAGTAGTCTTCATTGCTTTGTTAAATGCTATTTTAAGATGTCTAAAAAGCGAATTTGGAAATCTTATGTTCATCATTCATCCATTCTCTAACGCCTGGCAACATAATCCAATACATCATGTGTTTTCAATACTTATTCCAGACACTTTCAGAAATAAATTCAGTCTATCAATCAACTAATCAATGCTTATTAAACACCAACCCTATACCTAATTCTGGTTAGGTTCTGGGACGAAAGAAGTAATTTCTTTTTCAAATCAGTGTAATCAAAGGACTTTAAGAAGTATATCTCTGGCTGGGCGAGGTGGCTCACACCTGTAATCCCAGCATTTTGGGAGGTTGAGGTGGGTGGATCACCAGGTCAAGAGATGGAGACCATCCTGGTCAACATGGTGAAACCCCATCTCTACTAAAAATACAAAAATTAGCTGGGTGTGGTGGTGCTCGTGCCTGTAGTACCAGCTACTCAGGAGACTGAGACAGGAGAATCACTTGAATCCAGGAGGAGGAGGTTGCAGTGAGCCAAGATCATACCACTGCACTCCAGCCTGGGAGATAGAGCGAGACTCGGTCTCAAAAAGAAAAAAAAAAAGTATATCTTAATTGCAACGTGGGGAATTTACCTAAGTCTCTAAAACTTAAATTTACAAAGAACTGTAATCAGATGAATAGTAATAAAAGTCAACATCATTATTATATCAAATAGCTCTGATTTATAAGCTTTTTCATAAACACTATTTCTGATTTGATGTTGACTAAAATAGTGTGAGAAATTTTATGATGTCCATTTTCACGGGTAAATGTAGCATCAGGGAACTTAAATAACTTGGCCCAAAGTAAATATATATAGTAAGAAGCCAAGATAGATATCAAATTCATGTGTTCCCCTTCTACATTCTTATCACACTTTGCTGCTATAAGATAAACACTCGTCAATGACCCCCACATCAATATAGATTATTCTTCCAAACATAATGCTTCCTTCTCATTGTCCACCATAGCTTATTTTTGGAACTGATAATACATATAAAATGATGCATACAAAAGTTATTCCAGACTCTCATAGAGATACTACTGTTATAGCTACTCAGTCTTTCAGAGCCTTTTTTTGAAATGTGAATCAGAGGGAGAATTTGGGTTGCTTTGGCCTTAACTGCTACCAGTACACAAAAGTCCCTTTACTCTGTATCTTCTTTGTGTCAAATCCCTTACATTACTGCTAGCTGCCTCCAAGCTTGCCAGAATCAAGAACTTGGATAAAATCTAGCTGGCGGAAATTCAATCCAGGCAAGACAAAAGTGATGCTGATAGGCAGAAGTATTTAGAGTAAATAGGGAGAAGTGCTGTTTCACTGGCAATCGGGACATCATACCCACCAAACATAAACAGCTTTGTGGTGTTACTGGACTCTGTTGCTTCTGGACTTCTAACAGCTACTGTGGCTGGAAATGCCATCTTCCATCTCCAGCTGGCTTGAAGGCTGCATACTTTCTTCCAAATTAAGATTCTGCCACAGTGATGTACACATTTGTCATATCCAGCTGGACTACTATAATGCGTTCTAGCTGGTTCTCAATACACAAAACGACATAAACATTACAGACAACAGTGCAAAGTAATTTACTTGTTGGGAAAACTGGCCATCAAAATTAGATGCATGTTTGGGTCTTTGGACAGGCCCTGTGTCTGTCAAGTCTACAAAAGACCATTAACTTTATTCACAAAGACTAACTTGCATCATAGGCTATAGCCAATCAATCGAATGCCCAGAATTTTGTAATGAGTATACAAACAATGGATGAACCACAAAGAGAGAAAAATCATGTGAAAATCATAGTGAGGTGTAGACAAAGCCTTTGACTTTTAGTCATGGCTTTATTTGTCTATATGTCTTTCAAAACAATTCTTTTGTCTTATGAGCCTGAGTAAGTCAGATTCAAACAGGTCAGCATTTATACACATCACAGTACATCTTCACTTACCAAAAAACAATTCATATCACATTCAATGTAAAGTCATCAGTAAAATTTGCCCTGTCAAAATGCCGCCTTAAGAAAAATCCAATTTCTTCACGAATATGAAAAACTGAAACTAGCAACACATTCTACCAATGAATTACTTCTAAATTTTGATTCTTAGAGAATGTTGAAACTTTGATTAAAGAAAGAAAAAAAGTGTGTGTGTGTGTGTGTGTGTGTGTGTGTGTGTGTGTGCATGTATCTGATTGTAATTTACCCATTTGGGCTAAGACTAAATGCTACAATGTGTAATGTAGGGCAGAGATTGGAAAACCTTTTCTCTAAAGTGCCAGATAATAAATATTTTAGGCTTTAAGGCCACACAGTCTCCAATTTCCTTTGGAGCAGAAAAGCAGCCACAAACAATACGTAAACAGACGAGCATGACTGTGTCATATTGACATAGAACTGTGTCAATAAAACTTTATAAACACTGAAAATTAAAAATTGAAAAATCTAAAGACCATCCTTAGCTTGTGGGCCTGAAAAAAACAGTAGTAGGCTGGATTTAGCCAGTGGGCCCTAGTTTGCTGACCCCTGCTCCATGGAACTACATTAAATAAGAAAAAAATTCAACACTGGCAAGAGCTAAATTCTTAGCTCTGCCATTGTTCTTCCTGGGAGACTATGGGCAGATTATTTAACCTGCCTCAGCTTTCTCATCTGTAAAACGGAGTTAATAACATTAGGAGCCTTAGTGGGTTACTCTGAACAGGAACTGTGGTAATATATTTTGAAAATGATACAAACTGCACATAATAAGTGTTCAGTAAATGCTACCTATTAATATAGAATTCTAAAGTTAACTCCTTTTTAGTTCAGTGAAAGAATTAGAGAAGTAGTTCTTTTGTGTTTAAATTTTCAAAATTGTCTTAAAGTGCATAAATGTTGTCTTCTCAAAGGAACTAACTAGATTTGCCCAAAGATGTGAAGCACATTTGGAATGGGGCAAACGCACAAGGAAGCCTGCTTTGCAAAATATGCCTAAAAGGCCAGCTCCACCTGAACTGACACCTACCCGGTTTCTGTCTTCAATTGTCAACAGTTCCTCCTCCACGCATTTATCCAAGACGTCTCTAACTAGAAGCCTGTCCACCAGCGTGGGCTGAAGGAGGTTCAGCAGCTGGAGACATTCATCATGAGCGTTCTCAGACGTTGGAGAGGGCAAGTCAGTGAGCTCAGGGTTCATGTAGCGGGCGGCCAGAGGGCTGCCCGCTCTCCGAAGGGCCTCCACGAATTCCCGAGTCCAGCCAAGGTGCCACACTCCCTTCTCCAAGGTGCTCAGCAGCAGTTCAACTGCCTGTATGTTCCCCGAGGTGGCGACCGTCCTCTGAATCTGCTCCTTCACCTCTGCAGGCAGAAAGGTCAGGTAGTCCAGCACAGGCTCCACTTGGATGTACATTTTCACCCGGGCCCTAAAGCATGAGATGAGATAGCGGAAACTCGCGTCTGTGGAATACCCATTCGACATCTTTCCTTCTCAGAGAAGGGAGAGGGTTCTCCCAAGCAGAGGGTGCTGTTCTCTGCGGGACAGGTAAACTGTGCGTGCCGCTGTCCTCTGCCCACTTGGAGGGAGAAGCAGGGTCTGCCGCTCTGTGCCTGACAACAACCTGGTTGTCCGCAGGGCCCACTGGCTGGCGCGCTGGGCCGCGGTCGCACTTTGGGCAGGTGGGCAGGTGGTGGGCGGGGGGCTGCGCGCGGGGCCGCGGCAGGCAGGTGCGGCCGGCGGACGTGGACTTTGGACTCTGCGGTGCGCGCCTGGGGTCCCGGACACGGCTGATCCGGCTGCACACTCGGGTGGGAGCGTCGAGTCCAGCTTTCTGTCGGGCAGTTCTTCTGAGTTTGCCTGACTTTGGTTTCTGTTTCGATTCTCTTCTCAGGACTTTGCAAACGTAATCTGCCGGGCGGGGAGGGAGTTTCCTTGGGGAGGAGCCACCTTTTGGTCGGGGCGGGCGAGATAGACCTTTGGTCAAGGACACCGCAGGAAACAGAAAAGGAAAGCGAATTCTCTCTGGCGCCAAGACCAAGGCTCTTGCAAAGCTCTTCCTGCGGGTATTTTGTCTTCCCAGCGGGGTTCTGCCTTAACAATCAGGTCCTTTGTAGGCCAAAATGTGTACGGCATAAAAGCGTGTGATTTGGGGCTTTCCAATGGGGAAGTGAACAGAAACTGCAACAGACTGGGACCTGAACAGGGAGTTAACCCTCGGCTGGTGAATGCACACAGGCCTGGCTGAGGGTGGTGAGATGAGACGACGAGGGACTGGTGAGAGACGAAGGACAGAAGACATCTTTCCAGAGATGTGGAAAAGCCAGGAGGAGGCCACCTCTGTGCCCTTCCTGAAATAAACTTGACCTCCCGCGGGTTCCCAAACACTAACTCTTTCCCCTGGGAATCTGGAGATGGGTACAAAAAAGTGAGTCACAATAAACAGTTAACTTTACTGCCTCATATTTAGATTGTTAGTATTTATGCAGCTTTGACCAGGACCTGGTAACAGATGTGGATGGACTTGAACCACTAACTCAGCTTAGAAGGAAGCCAAGACGGAAGGTTTCCTAGATCCCAGCGTGTGAGTTCCCTATATTCTTTAATATACAACTTTCCTTTAATAAAACAAAACAAAAAAATCCCCCAACAACTTATTTTTGATATAGCTGCCATTCTTTTCTTGGATTCAATACAGCAAGTTTTGGCTGGAGCAGCTAGGAACTTAATTAGCAACTAATGTACCAACTTGTAGTAAACATCAACATTTGTCTATGTCATGAGAGAAAAAAAACATATTCACACTGAAAAATGGCAGCTTCATTTCAGTACAGAAGCCACATAAATGTGAGTCCCTAAGGTTACTGCTCACTCAGGAGGCATCCTGTAGCCCCGGGTGACTGGGTGGTAGGCACCTACGCAACATAACTACAGCCTCATGGTCCACAATTGTATAAAGGATGGAGAGATCATTTATGTTATCAAAGAGACATATTTAGGAAAAATCTGTTAGCAAAGTGCATTCAGTAAAGTCTCCGTGGGCCAGGAAAACCTGGTGGTGCTTTGAACTGGATAATAGAAGTACAGAGTCTTGGTGAGTGTTTATTAGGGGTATACAAAATATCCAAATGAGCACTTTATGGTAAGGTTTCTTATTTTATTCTCTATCTTGTGTAGGAAGCCTTTTCTGCCCCTGAACAAGTGTAAGCTGCTTGAAGAAGGGATATATTTACACAGTAACCAGTACAATACTCACAACTAGTGGGCCCTTGATGATATCTCTCCTGGGAGTTGTATTTGAGTTGACCTTAGCGGCTAGCATAATGTCAAATATATTGAAAGTTGAAGTAAATGAAACCTTGGCCTTGCAGGTTGACTTGATTTATACTGTTTCTTGTTGTTTCTTCACAGAACCCTACTCCTTTTTCACTTAATTTTGGCAGTTGACCTTGTACTCAGATAGAAGATAATTCAATTAGATGTTTCTACAAAAGTACTCACATTATTCATTTTAAGTATTGGGTCTATGAAAATACCTTTTAGGGCTATTGCAAGAACATACTCCTATCCCCCAGCTGCCAGTGGGTTTTATTCAACATGTTAAAGCAGAAACCAACCAACCACAACACATTCTTTTTCCTGGCACTTATCCTTCAGTTTCTTGGTTTCAAACATGGGGAAATGAGAAGGGGTTACTGATTGAATATGGGGAACCAGTTAATGTTATTTTCTTAATACCACTTAATTGCTGCTTTTGAAGAGAAAGGGTCAAATGTTTGGTATTTGACCTTTTCTCAAATACCAAACATTTAAGCCAAAGATGTTTAAATATTTGGCATCAAATTATATCATTCATTATATCATCCAGTCATTTAAAATGTGTTTATTAAGTATCTATTACATGACTAGCACTGTTCTACGTGCAGTTAATAAAATTAACCAAGTGCCTATTTTTATGGAGTTTACATTCTAATGGGAGTGGGAAGATAGATGCTAAGTAATGACTAAAAAATATGCAGTGTGTCAGATGAGGATAAATGCCATGCAGACCATAGTAAATCTAGATAATAATGTATATTACAGTTTCACAGGTTGATTTCCCAAATAGTCATCCTCATCTAACCCTATTAGCATCATGTAATACCCAACAATAACAATTCATATTTTCTCACATGTAGGAGTCACCGGATGAGGTCTGAGTAGTAAGGATTAGGCGTGGGTGGGAGGGACTTCTTTTTTTAGGAATCTCCCATAATCTTGATAGGACCCTTTTTGGACAAGAGGTTAAGGAAACAAAGGCCAAGACACAATCTCTTATGATATATCCTTTTTTCATCTATATTTTTTGCATCATGATTCAGTTTATTTTCTGTTTTCACTTGAGTAATTAATTGTTTTCCTCTATCAAGTTTCTTCTAATAGGTTTCATTTCTTCCTCGTCATGAGTTCTCAAATGTAAGCTTTTTTCCCTTTTTCCTTTGAGGTAGGAGATCCTGCTGAACTATGTATTTTCCCATTGTTATACAACTTTTCATTTGAGTTTTTAAGAAGTAGTAACACTTATAGCTGCCACTACAATTTAATGGCCATGCATAGCAGTAATGTCTTTTTCAAAGAAAATGACAATAATATGTTTAGTGAGAAACCCTGGAATTGTTTTTCTGTTCCTTTACTTGTTTGCTCATTTGTATCAATAATGAGCCTGCTCCATGTAATTTAAAGTGTAAGATGCTCTTAACCTGGCAGTATAGGGTATGGTTAAGCACAGAGACTCTGAGTTCACAGTATCTGGGTTCACATCTCAATACTATTTCTTAATTGCTGTGCTTAGAAAAATCACCTCAAATACATCAGTTGTAAAATGGAAAGATTCTGGTACCATGTCATAAGGTTGTTCTAAGGATAGACTGTAACACACTAGCACCAGCCTGACATGTTTATGTGCCCAATATGTGACTGCAGCCCACTATGCTTATGTAAAAAATAAAGAAGAGATGGTGCCAGTTTTCAAAGAATGGACAATTTATAAAGGAAATAATTTAGTTACCTAATATATAAAAACTATATAATAGCTAGCCATTTAACTGAGACTTTAAGCAGGATGATGCCTTTGTGTAAGAAACTGATAGGCTGATTTAGCAGGGAAGTTTATTAAAAGGATACTGTCATAGCTTTTTATTTCAAAAATAGCAATAAGCCTAAAACGGAAAAAAAAATTCTGGCTAACTTCATTAAATCTTGATAATAATTTACTAATCACTTTCACCAATTCAACTAAAATACTGGTTTTAGGTACTCACATATAAAAACTTTTCTACATAGCAGTTTTGGCAAAAAATTAAAGTCACATATTAATAGATAATTTTTGAAGTATTCATTTTTCAAGTGCTCCTTCCATAGCTTAAAGTCTTTTCAAAACAAGTTACTTGCAAATGTTTTTGTTAAAACAGTACTTTTACCTCAAAGGCTAGATTGTAATTGTTTTATTTTAAAATAAATGCTTAAGAACTTGCCAA
Organism: Cacajao melanocephalus; assembly: GCA_963573385.1. NCBI lineage: Eukaryota > Metazoa > Chordata > Mammalia > Primates > Pitheciidae > Cacajao > Cacajao melanocephalus. The sequence goes on along the minus strand of CAUYLG010044365.1, from coordinate 57,549 downwards.
GATTCCCCTTCATTTGCCTTAAGTCCTGTAGGGAGAAGGGGACCTGGACCTTACTGGGCCCAAATTCACTGGGCATCTGTTGAAGGGGCAAGAGTAAGACTGGGGTTTGTTTAGGGTGAGGATTTCTAGGAGGGGGCAAGTGAGAGGCTGAAGCTGGATAAGGAGGTCAGGGCGGACTTGGAGGAGCAGGGCTTGAGGGAGTTGGCTCCTTTGCTGGGGGTGCTCCCTGAGACAGCAAACAGGAGGGCTAGATCAATCCTACATTGTCGACAAAGGTCTGGATTGCCTTACAAGGTACAGAAACCTTGCACATATGGGCTTCTGTCCCCAAGTCTACAGAAAAGTTCCAATTGCTGGATGGTATTCAAATGAATGGTCCTTTCCTGAGGCCAAGCCACTCCTTCCTGTAAACATAATTTGGCCAAACCTTTGTGCAGAGAGCTATGTGGCATTTTTCCTCCAGATTCTGAGGGTCAAAGTAGTCCCAGTGGTTCAGGATATACTCCAGAGGAGTATAAGCTGGGGGTGATAAAGAGAACTGGTTGTCCATTCGGAAAGACAGGGAATAGAGGCATCCCTCATTTCCCTTCCTTTGTTATTTTTTTCTTCTTTTATTTCCCCAAGATGGAGTCTTGCTCTGTTGCCCAGGCTGGAGTGTAGCGTGTGGCGTGATCTCTGCCTCTGCAGTCTCTGCCTCCTAGGTTCCAGTAATTCTCCTGCCTCAGCCTCCAGAGTAGCTGGGATTATAGGCAAACTCCACCATGCCCAGCTAATTTTTTGTATTTTCACCATATTGGCCAGGCTGGTCTCAAACTCCTGACCTCGTATAATCCTCCTGCCTTGGCCTCCTAAAGTTCTGGGATTACAGGCGTGAGCCACCATGCCCAGCCTTCCCTTCATTCTTTCAGTGAAAAATTTAGGGTATGATGGAGAGAGAAAGTAAGCATCTTCCCTTCACTCTCCACCCCTTATCCCTGAGCCCCAGAGATCTTGGCAGGTGCCAGCCATAGGTACCAATTAGGTATGTACCATGAGGCAAGGAAAACCTGGAAAATAGGAATTAACTGCCCTCACCTATGCCTCCCTTTCTCCCTGCTGTTGGCAAACTTTGAGTTCCTTGGGCCTGTTTATTCCATGAAGTATGGCATCCTTCTGTGGGGTCAGTTTTAATTTTTTAAAAAAATTAGCTGGGTGTGGTGGCATGCACCTGTAAACCTGGCTACTCGGGAGGCTGAGGTAGAGAATCACTTGAACCCGGAAGGCGGAAGTTGAAGTGAGCTGAGATTGCACCACTGCACTCCAGCCTGGGTGACAGAGCAACACCCTCTCTCAAAAGAAAAGAAAAAAGAAAAGAAAACAGAGCCTCTTACCCATAGGAAAGAGAAATAGGTGGCAGGGTTTCAGAAGAAAGAAAGACCTGACAGTTTTGCATTCACTCACACTCACATTCTGAGAACCTGGGCGAGTCCCCAGTTGAAACAGGAAAAGTTGCCTGGCTGCTGAAACCTCTAGGGGAACATACAGACCAGCAGGCTGTGGGGGTCCGACACCATGGCGGTGTCTAGGGGTAAATATTTAGAGCTCCTGAAGCCTCGGTGGGAGTGTGTTACAGGGCACTCTTTTACTTTTACCATCTATAGGTGGCTTGTGTTAACCAGCTCAATTAAACCCTCTACCTTGTTGCAAGGACACAGGGCTTTCTGTATCCTGGGTTCTTGCCTTGGTGTACTGGAAGAATCAGATCACACCTGGGCTTGGAGCATGAGTGCAAGGTTTTATTCAGTGGAGGTAGCTTGGGGGAAGTCAGAAGGGGACTGAGTGGGAAGTTTTCCCCTGGAGTTGGGCTTGTCAGTGGCCTGGGCTCACCACTGACTGCCCCAGCCAAACTGCATCATTCTGCTTCTGCCGGTCAGTGGCCTGACAGCCTGCCGGTGCCTGTCAGTGCTTCCCTCTTCACATCCAGCGGCCGATGTGTTCTTCAGCTGATGTGCTCCTCTCAATGTCCAGCTGCTTCTGTATCTGCCTGCTAGGGTCTGAGGGTTTTTTACAATAGGCATACGATGGGGGCATGTCAGGCCAGGGTGGTCTTGAGGAATGCAATATTTGGGCAGGAAATGACTTTCCTGACCTAGGTCCATGGGATGGAGCCCTAGCTAGGGATCACACCCTCCTCTACCTAGCACTTCCCTTCCCCACTTCCGCATCATTTAAAGGGACCACATCTTCCCTTCCCAGCACTTCTGTATCTATATTATAATTGACAAAGTCTTAAAGTAGGAGTAGGAAGTCAGTAGAATTAATTATTGAAATATTAAGATAAATTGAACCAAACTTTTGAACTGCTAAATCATGAAGTATTAAACTAAGATTTTAAACAATAAGCAGTATAATGACAACATTTTTTTGTATCAATGCACTGAATTATATAAAGCACATTTTAAAATCTTAATTAGTTCATTTGATTCCTTACTTTTTATTTTTTGTTGTATTTTATGATATATTATTATAGCTGTAGATGTGAAGATTTTCTAAATGAATACAAGTATATTTATCGGGGTCCACAGTCAAATATATTTAATGATAGGAATCAAAACTTTACTTTATTATAATTATTGCTATTTTAACTTTTAAATTCAGGGGTACATGTGCAGGTTTACTACATAGGTAAACTTGCATCATGGATGTTTGTTGTACAGATTATTTCATCACCCAGGTATTAAGCCTAGTACCCAATAGGTATTTTTCATGATCTTTTCCTTCCTTGCACCCTCCCTCTCCGATAATGCTCAGTGTGTGTTGTTCTTCCATATGTTCTCATCAAATAGCTCCCACTTATAAATGAGAACAAGTGGTATTTGGTTTTTTGTTCCTGTGTTAGTTTGCTAAGAATAATGGCCTCTAGCTCCATCCATGTCCCTGAAAAGGACATGATCTCATTCTTTTTTATAGCTGCATAGTTTTCCATGGTATATATGTACCATGTTTTCTTTATTCAGTCTATCACTGATGGGCATTTAGGTTGATTCTATGTCTTTGCTATTGTGAATAGTGCTGCAATGAATGCATGCACATAGGTGTCTTTATAATAGAACAATTTGTATTCCCTTGGGTATATACCCAGTAGTAGGATTGCTGGGTCAAATGGTATTTCTGTCTTTAGGTCTTTGAGGAATAACCACGCTGTTTTCTACAATGGCTGAACTAATTCACACTCCCACCAACAGTGTGTAAGTGTTCCTTTTTCTCCGTAACCTTGCCAGCATCTGTTATTTTTTGACTTTTTAGTAATAGCCAATAATTTTGATTTTTAATAGTAAGATAATGCTACAGTAGGTCAAACCATTTTATTTGGATATTAAAATAAAAGAATGACCCGAAGAATGCTAGAAAACTTGCTTTCCAGTTGTTTTATATACCTGAATACACACACTGCCCTTGACGACTATCTTCAATAGGAAGTACTGACATGGCCCATTCAGTCCCGTTTTGTGCTGGCGAAGTAAGCCAGGTGACCACTTAGGAAGTTGCTCTCAACCTATCTCCAGATTAGACTCACATGGAAACCTGTATAAAATTATCCATTGCCTCACAATCTCCATGATTGAAACTTTAGTGCCAGTTATTTTTCTTTTCAAATCCACTGTAATTTCATTCTTCAGTCAGAGGTGAGAACTAGGGATGAGGGCCTCTGTTAGCCGAGGGCCAACTGAAGATACCATCAACTCTCATTTTTGGTCATAGTTAAATTCTATAAAGTCACTATAAGCACTGAATTAGTGAATAGTGAGCCATTGCTTTTAGAAAAAAATGCAGGATTAGGTTCCTATGAGCCCCAGTCACATTTTTGTCAACTAGTCAATATGTAACCTTGTTTTATGTGTATTTCTGTTTAAAGACATTTCATTTAGCATATATTGTTGATTCATTAACACTGAATTCACAGCCAATCACACTATGACTCACACCTGAACAAAGCTTACCTAACACACTTATTTTCTTTTGTGCTCAGGAATGTTTCAATGCACTTCAGCACTGTGCTTGGAAGCCATTTTAAACAGTGAAATTGCTAGCAAAGATGCAATTTCACAAAAATGTGAAATATGTGGCACTAAATATTCACTTATTTATAGTATGAGAGATGAAACAACAAGGCAGAGCACTGCCTTGTTTGACCTCAGTTAGGAATCTGTGTGTCAGGTGATTCAAATGTTTCACTGCCCTGCACATTTGCAAATGGCTGTGAAAGTGCCAGATGTACTGATTATTTGGAGGTTACAGATAAATATTAGCAAGTTGCTGAAGTCACACATATGAAACTCATGAATAGTATCAACTATTTTATGGTTTGAATTATTGTGTCCCTTCCAAAATTTATGTTGAAATATCATCCCCAACGCAACAGTGTTAAGAGGTGGGGCCTTTAGGAGGTGATTAGATCATGAGGGCTCTGGCCTAGTGGGTAGGATTAGTACCCTTTTAAAGGTGAGTGAGTTTAGCACATTTTGCCCTTCTGATCCACCATGTCAAGAAATAGCATTCATGGCACCATCTTGGAAGCAGAGGCTGGGGACCTCACCAGATACTGAACCTATCTGTGCCCTTGATCTTGGACTTCCCATCCTTCAGAACTATGAGAAAATAAATTTCTGTTCTTTATAATTACCCAGTCTCAGGTATTTCGTTGTAGCAGAACTAACAGACTGAGACAAACTGTGTGTGTGTGTGTGTGTGTGTGTGTGTGTGTGTGTGTGTTTGCATGTGTATATATATATATCTTGCTGGCCTAAGCAGGAGAATTTGGAAACTGGATTATTTTTTTAGATACCTTCTTGAATCATACATAATTCAGTTTGGCTAAAGCTATAAGTGGACACATATTTTCAGCAATATATGAAAGGACATGTAGTCTGGAACATTCATATGCTAAATTCATTGGCCTGGACATTGTCACATATTTGCTTAGAACAAATAAAACCTATTATGCATTATATAAAATATATAACTTCATGGCAGTAGCCCTCCTGGACACTTTAGAGTGTAAATCCTTAGCTAATATTTGGAAGAATCAAATTACATATGAATTCAACTGAAAAGTCCACAGTGTTTGTAAACTGGAGACAAAGTAACAAGTTCAGGAAATCTGAATCAGAGTTACACCGAAGAATTTTTGGTTAACTCATGCCTGTTAACAAGGCCCATGGCAGTCCTTCAACTTGTCGTTCAGGAAAGAGAATGAGGGACTGAAGGAGGAAGTCCTAGATCATTGAAAAAACTGTCTTGCTCATAGCAAGTAACTAGAGTTTCTTTTATTTTTACCAACCACGAGGAGGGAAGTTATGGAGACTGTAAGGAAATTCAACTTCCACATAAAAATAATGCAAAGTCACTTTTATTGCAAGTTTATCATGGCCTAGGTGAGTAATATTTAAACTGAGGAGATTCAATGTGACTTAGTGATACATCCCTAAGATGGTGATGGAGGGAGGCTCAATGGGTGGATCACTGGGTCCCATCTCTATTCCAAAAATAGTGCACTTTACAAAAAATCCATATTTTGGGAATATACATTTTTGGAAAGGTGTTTGAAAGTCTCTGATAGGGGATCAAAACATGATGTACAAATAATTCTCACAGAAACAGAAATATGGTATCAGGCCTTTCTTAGATTGCCTCACATTTATTATACCCAACAAGTAGCAATATGAATTCAGAGCAGGCAGCTGCCTTTACCATCAGTTTTTCATAGAATCAAATGCTAGAAAAGTTGAGCAAGCTCTGGAAACTATATACCATTTTGTTGAAGGTGGGAAAGGTACTTCAATTCTATTATGCTACTACTGTAATAAATGAAAGAATGGATGAGTAAAGCCGGTAAATAAATGAAGAGATGAGACACCTGTTTATAAAGATCACGAATTGTACCATATTTCATAATGTAAATGTATACTGCATATTAAAATATATTTTCTGATTATTCCTAAAATAATTAACTTTTTTTCTTCTGAATTCCCAATAAATAGGCTATGTGTTTCATTTTTCTGAGGATTTGTGTTGAGGGTATATAGATTTAGCAGCTTTGGGGAGATTGCATAATCCCTCCTCATCCTTAGAACTCATTAAAAATTTTAGAACCCCTCCCCCAAGATGATTTCATTTCATTCATCCTTTCTCCTTGAAATGCAGTAAGAGTCTCCAGGGACATATTCATCCTATGTGAGAGATTTTTAAATGATAGAGTGATCCAAATTATTTTGTTACTCCATATAATCTATTTAAAAATACTTCAAGATGAAGTATTTATGATTTTAATAGACAGACAAAAATAAATAAGGCATCATGCATGAGTTGTGATACCTGACAGATACTTCAGAATGCTTTATTCAAGAACAGACTGCTTGTGTGCTCACAAATGTGCTGCATGCTGTTAATTACCAATTAAATGTAATGTTAACATCTAATAATTGTGGAACACCTACAATAAACCATAGAGAAAACCTGAAACTTATCTCAAAAAGGGAATTCTGGAGGCTGACCGAAGTTCTCACATGAGGCCAGTTACTGCCTAAGGCTCATCTTATTCCCTGGAACCTTGATGACACAGTGTCTTCTCTGAGGAGGTAGCAGACATGAAACAGCTCAGGTCAATGCCATTCTCGGAAAGGTGTAAGTGGGAAAGCCTTCCCTTGCTTCCTTCCTGAGGCTTCTCTGTACAGCTGCTCACAGATGACGTTTCCTCTGCCGCCACCTTGTGGGGCTTTAACTATCAGATCTTAACTGCATGGGAACAAATTAAGCTGATTCAGTTAAACAAAATTGTAACTATGTACAATTATAGATTTTTTTGACCAGTTAACAGAAAAGGGAGATAATTTATATTTCCCACTAGGAAGGTAAAATCATGGCTATAATTTAAACTTAAAACATATTTTATAAAGGCAGAGAAGATAACCTTCTACTTCATTACCTCTACTGCTAACGTTCTCCCCAAGCTTCAGAAAAAAATCATTTAAAATTAAGCTGCTCAGGGCCCAAAATACTTCTGCTACAGAATCAGGGGATAACAGTGTAAACATCTGCAGGTAAGGGATAAGGTAACATGTATGGAGGATGTTTATAGGGATTGCTCTTATGACTGTTCCCACGTTACACCTCCCTGCACCTTCCTTTTGTGATTCCATGGCATCCTGAGCTTACCTCTAGCCACGCACTCATCTCACTTTGTTACAATTGCATATTGATTTATCTGCCATTCCTAGTAAGCTATGAGCTTCACAAGGACAGGCAACATGTCTTCCTAATTTTTGAATCCTCAATAGTAGTGTAGAATCTGGCACACAGGAGATATTCAACGCATATTTAGTGAATAAATGAACATCAAACGCCTACCATGTGCTAGGAGATGTTAGGAAAATAAAGATATATACCTATGCTTTTCCTGGGCTTTCTATACGTTACCACATTTAATTTTCACAACTCCATGAGTGGCCTGTTTTCTCTTGCTCAGTATTCATTCCTTCTGTTTTCGGTAAAACTGCTCCTAGATTTTCTTCTGGAAAAATCACCCATTTCCTCATCCTCAAACTATCTTTGGATAGGATTGACCCCTTTCCCAGCTATTGAGCTAGAGCCTGGTTAGTTTAACCTAATCAAAATACCTCACTCCCTGGCTATGTCCATGGGGCCCAATTAGAACCAGAGAAATCCCAGCACTTTGGGAGACCAAGGCAGGTGGATCACTTAAGGTTAGCAATTCAAGACCACCCTGGCCAACATGGTGAAACCGCGTCTATACTAAAAATACAAAAAAAAAAAAAAAAATTAGCCAGACGTGGTGGCAAGCACCTGTAAACCCAGCTACTGGGGAGGTTAAGGCAGAAGAATTGCTTGAACCTGGGAGGTCGAGGTTGCAGTGAGCTGAGATCACACCACTGCACTCCAGCCTGGATGACAGAGTAAGAATCTGTCTCAAAAAAAAAAAAAAAGAAAAGAAAAAAGAACCAGAGAAATAAAAGTGGAAATTCCCCGTGGCTATTTGTAACAGTGAGTTATGGTTGGGTCAAGGATTGGGAGGGGGCCTTCCTCTATGTCCTAAGAATGGAGGCAGAAGGGACAGCTGGAGAAATGTGGGTCCTTGGAGACACTGTCTATATGCCAGATGAAACTTAATCTAAAGCGAGTGCAGGACTTTGAGTTACATGAGCCAATAAATTCTCTTGTTTAGATATATTGAGTTGGATTTTCTGTCATAAAGAGGACTTACTGATCTTCTAATATAGAGTATCCCCATTTTGCAAAAGAGGAACTGAGATTTAAAGAAGGTGCATTATATATTCCAATGTCATATTGCCAACAAAATGAACTTGGAGTCAATTATCAATCCCTTAGTTTTTTATTGCACAGTTTCTTCCAGAATTAGCATGGACAATAATGACTAGAACTGATTAACCTATTCTCTTGAAATCAGAATGTGTGTGTGAATTAATGAAAACAGTATTAACAAAGTTAAAAATATAAAATGTTAATAAAGAGAAATTGTCCCAACTCTTACATTGGTATTAATTTATTATCTGCATAATGTGGTTAGCTGATAGTTTCCTACATGGATATTTCCTAAATATTAATAAGGGAAATTATTGAAATGTAAGATCTGAATATCAGCTGATTTTTCCATTATTGTAATACTATGATAGACTCATAGCCTGGAGCTACATGTTTTGCTTAGTTAACAGTTCAAAGTTGAGTGCAAAAATAATTTAATTTTTAAAATTTATACTCAAAAAGCTATATTTTAGGCAATGCCTTTCCAAACAGAAATTAGTTTTGTTTCCTTCTAAACATTTATTTATTGATGTGTAGATTTACTTAAAATAATGTACAGAAAGATATTTTACATAGGAAATTCAAACACATGATTATCTTTGTTATCCATATACCAAATGGTTTCTATGTCCTTACTCAACCTTTTTTTGTATCTTCTTCTCATTTTATTATGTTTTTTTTTTGATGTCAATAACTACCATTTTCTTAGATACTTTATGAGCAAACTCTTGCCTAAAGATTCTGTGGCTAGGTAACATCCTCCTTTCCTCTCCCATCTCGTCTCCCTTTCTTTTGGGCTAGTTGCCATAATGCCTTTTGTAATGGGTGGCTCAAGTCCTTACTGCAATCATGGAAGTTGAATAAAAACCTAAGTCTCTCTCTCTCTCTCTCTCTCTCTTTCTTTCTTCTATATAGCCAAGTTGCTCAGTGAAGTATTTGGATTTAATTAAGCACAGATTAATCATTCAATACAATTACTCTATAAATATCTACTTGATGCAATTTATCTGGATTTTTGGTTTACCTTACAGAACAATTTCATGGGTTGAAACTCTAATTGAAAAGTTGTTTAATTTGGGCAGAGTTGGGAATTTAAGTTCTGGAATTTCATTTGGATTTAATTAAATACAGATCAATCATTCAATAAAATTACTCTATACATATCTACTTGATGCAATTTATCTGAATTTTTGATATACCTTACAGAACAATTTCATGGGCTGAAACTCTAATTCAAGAGTTGTTTAATTTGGGCAGGGTTGGGAATTTAAGTTCTGGAATTTCTTTTTCTTCAATGTGGTTGATATTTTCCACCTGCCCATAAAGATCTACTTTTCACCTTTCTCTACATTGCTCTGTGCCTGGGGAGGCTGACCTTTGTGGACTGTATCAATGAGCTCTTTTTTCCTCTAGCTTCTGATCAGATTCAGCCAATGGAAACACTAGCAGGAAATCAGAGGTGGGGAGAAGAGTGAGGTTTTGGTATTTACTCCCTAGGCTCATCTTAATGCAGGTCATGGTGCATCCGAGTACTAAAAGTCATGTGTCAAGGGACCCTCTTGGTACAATAATTCTACTCAGGTTTTGATACTGCTTTCTTGCCTTGCACCTTCTGCCTAACGGTGGTAATGGGTTCTCAGCTTTGCTTGCACTGGGACACTATATCAGGCCTGATTGGCGTGTCTTACCTATGCCAACACCTTTGTAAATAGTGACTTTCTTATAGTCCTTCACTGTGTCTGAATGTGCCATCTGCTTTTTCTGGTGGAAGTTGCAGCGGCAGCAACTGCACTTTATGGCTAAAAGACAGAAAACAAAGAAAGTGTTCAAGGTAAACTGAGTTGAGCAGATCTCGGGTCGTGCATGAACTGGGCTCATTCTACCCACCCATAGCAGATCATGGGTCCTCCTCTACATTAGTACCTATCACAATTCTTACTTCTTTTTGTACCAGGAGAGTACCAAGTTTTTTTCTTTTACTTCAATTTCTAATTTTGGATAACTCAAGCAATGAAGTGTTTTACAGCTTAATTATTAGGTTTTAAGTAACATTAAAGGCTCTAAGAATAGGACTTCATTCACTCACATTCATTCAAAACTACGCGAGCACTGGTGATTGTGTAGTGCAAGGTGACAGCACAACAGTGAACATTATGATTAAATGTCTCCTGTTTTCAACTTTCAGATTTTGTGTACCATTTTCTGAACATGAAAAATAATCAGTTCATGTTTTGTTTTAAAAATATTTTGCAACGGCTTTGATCTGTGTCTACATCCACAATGCAAGCTATTACTAACTTAGTTTCCTCTTAAAATGTAATTGGTGCTACTTATTTCACAAGATTGTTGCGAAGCTTAAATGTGATAACATGCAAAATAGCTGTGAAAAATATCAAGTGCTATATAAAAGAATAAGTTGTAATTTTAAAGTTTTTATTCCCACCAATTTTAAAGGTTTTATTCCCACCAATAATTTTATATAAATCTGAAGGGGGGCAGTCTTATTTTACACATACACAAAACACCTGAGGATTAATGTGGAAATGAGATGATCTCAGCTTTTAGTCAGCTAATAATATATTTAAGAATTGGGCCACTTTTATGTTTTTGATGAAACTATTTTTGATTTTTTGTAACAGGACTACTCTAACTTAACTGACACTATACAGAAGCGAGTTACTAACCAATGGGATAAGCACCAACATAAAAGAACTTGACATATTTAATTCATATATTTCTAGAGAGACAGCTTTGTGGGTATATCACCACGTTATCTAAGTACAGTCTAAATGATATTCGCAAGCATGCAACTTGGCTTTAAAATTTAAGATAGGTATTTTTCTGATCTTGCCTGAAAAATAGATGACTTTATTGAGGCTTTTAGTCATACGGTTGCTGTTCTTATTCAGCATTAGTTGTGACACATATTGTGATCAACATTATATACATATATATAATTTCTCAAGAAGTTTTCATTTAATCCAAATTGCTTAATGGACTTAATAATCAAAGTGAGGATGTATATATGCGGAAAGTATACCAATCATCACCTTTCTGAAGAGCCTTGATAACAGTTTTATGCTAAAATGCACTATTATTAAATTGCTTTAGAGTTTGTACTCCTGCCAAAAGAGTACTAGTATTTTCAGAATTAGAAACAGAAAACTGTGGTATTGAGGGCTTAACTGAAGAAAGGTCAGTTTCTCAAGTGGCTGCTTGAGGTAATAAATGGTAAATAATATTTATTTTTGTCTTATTTGGCACACTTATTATTTTTCCTCTGTCCTCACTGGTGGGCAGTAACCCTTAGACAGATATTGAAAGGAACAACTTTGAGTTAAAATTATTACCGTATGGCTTCACTTGATACTGTCATATTTTTATGTCTTATGCAAATAACACATCTAAGCCTTCATTATTCCAGATTAAAAACACAATGAATAATTTCTGGAAAAAGTATGATAATTCGTGCATGTTGGTCAATTAAGGAAATCCATGTAAAGGAATACGGAGGAAATGCAATTAAGGAAATCCAGTTGATTTTAGCATAAAAGAGATAAATACTAGGGTGGATCAAAGTGACAGCACAACAGTGAACATTATGATCAAGTGTCTCTTTTTTTCAACTTTCAGATTTTGTGTGCTATGAGCTGAATTGCTCCCCTCCCCAAATTTGCATGCTGCAACCCCAACCATCCACATGGGATGACATTTGGAAATAGATCTTTAGGAGATAATTCAGTTTAGGTGAAGTCATGAGGGTGGAGTCTTCATGATGAGAATTGTGCCCTTATAAAAAGAGACACCAGAATGCTTGCTTAGTCTTCAGAACTGTAAGATATAAATTCCTTTTGTTTAAGCCACACAGCCTATGGTATTTTGTTACGGCAGCCTGAGTTAACAGACATTGTGTATGTACTTTCTCAAGTGTTATATGGATTTAGAAGTTGTCAGAATTACTTTGCATATGTAATGGGCTATACTTTTAATCCTCTAAATCGTAAAATTATTTATATTATTCATTAATTTTTATAATCAATGATGCCCAAAGAGGCCTTAATTTCTTAGGCCCCTTTCACTTTCATTATCTGCATCAGCAATTTGTTATTTAGGGCCATTTTGGAGGAATCCTCCCTCTTCAAAAATAAATTCTTTGCCATTGTCAACACTTGCTGACTATGTATCCAGTGGAGAAAGTTCTGTTAAGATGCAAATGCTGAGTGGTTGGTAGGCACCCTCACCAGAAATTGTTCACTCCAGGCAACCTTTTAGATCAACAGTCCTGACATAGTCACTTAATATCACAGGTGTCTCAAATTTAACATGTCCAATATTCTTGATTTGGCACTATCCCAAACTGCTCTTCCTCCAGCCTTCACTATGTCATTGAAGGGCAAATCCAAAATACCAGGAAATCCTGCTGGCTATACCTTAAAAACCAGAATAATAATCTCACTACTTCTTACCATCTCAACTGCTATACCCTAGTAAGTCACCATCATCTCTAGATTACCAACAGATTGCTAACAGATCTTGTTTCTACACTAACCCCCTTCTGTCTATTGTCAACACAGCTGAAAGAATGAGCCGTCCTGAATCGTATCATGTCCCACTTAGGTTCCAAACTCTTCAGTGGCTCTGTATCACACCCAGAGTATAAAAGAAAGTACTTAAACGGTCTGTAAAGCCCTGAATGATCTGCTCCAATGTCCCTGCTCTGCAACCACTCCTACTACTCTCCCTCTTGCTCAAAGTATTCCGGGCTCACTGGCTTCTTTGCTATTCTTCAAATAGGTCAGGCAGGCTTTTGCTTTAGGACCTTAAGTCTAGTTCTTTGTGGAAATCTCTTCCTACAGATACCTACAAAGTGTCTAACTCATTCATGAACTCTAAGTTTTTGCTCAAATCTTGCCTTTTCAATAAGGCTACCCAAGTACCCCATTTAGAGCTAGAACCTACTCTATCATCTCCCTACCCTTAACCTTGACTTAGGTTTCCTTATTTTTCAATAGCATTTATCAACTTCTCACATGGTTTATAATTGACTTATTCATTATCTTTACTTACTATTGTCTGTTCTCCCTGCTAGAATATAAGCTCCAGAAAAGGAAGGACATTCTTCCCCTCCTATTGATGTATGTTTTTCATGTCTAAAGTGGTGTTACAATATATATGTTCAATAAATAATTGTTGAATAAATGAATTATTCTGTCTAAATGAAATTTCTTAGTGATTTAAAATAAATTCAATTAATGTTGATTTTCATTAGCTGGCATTTCTTATTTATTACATATATGTGATTTATATGAGAAAAGTAGGCTCTAGCTTTGTGACTTAAATTTGCTGAGGAGCTGTGACTCTTGTCTCTCCTCCATTTATATAGTGGAAAAGAGAAAATGAGGTGGTAACAGGAAAAAGAACTGCAATTAATATATTGTTTGTATTTTACTGGTAAATTGCCAGTTAATTGAATATCTAAACTTATGATAAGACCAATGCCATTAAGATTCAGAATAAATTTCATAGTTAGACATAATCCTGTAAGCTTTATGGTCACCAGAAAGCATGTATCCTGTGTAAGAGAAGTAATTAAATTGGCTAATCTTGGTGAAAACCACACATTTCCTTGACTATTTCTCTAGTTATATTTTCCACTGTCATTTTAAAACTTTTAAAGCCTTTTTTTCTTTTTTGGTGTGAATACTTTTATTATATTCTGAAATACAGTACTATGGTTGGGAGTGGAAAGGAAACGGAACATAAAATGTTTAAGAGACCACATTCTGCAGCTAAACTCTCAGCTTTGTTAGTCACTATGCAACTGCAGTTGTGGGTAAATGAAATACAATTCTCCACCTTACTTTTCACATTTGTGAAATGGGAATAACAGAACATACCTAATAGAGTTGTTTTGAGCAATAACACTTCACAACACACAGTGCCTGGTACATCGTATTCACTCTATAATTCTTTTTATAAAATAAAGAGGATTTTATTAAAAGAAAATATTTAAAAAGCAATTTTTTATTATACATGACATTTTTGTAAAATACTATTGTTCATAGTATTAACTTGACTTATGGAGACAAATTAACATTACGATTATTTAAAAAAAAACTCTACAGGCTTATTTGAATTTTTATACTAGAAAATTTATAATTTGAAACACTAGCTTTAGGGAGAGAGATGCTGTGTTGTTCAAAGTCCTCCTTTGTATCTTCATGGTAGGAAATTTCTTTGCTAGCCCTTCCTCTAAGTTAAGAATCAGAAACTGTGAAGGATCTGATATTTTACCCTAGTTGTAAACAAACAAGTAGAGAGCCACAGTTTCATAGAAGTTGGCAGAATGCATGAGATTCCTGAGTCAGATACAAAGAACTTTATTACTCCAAGGACAATAGGCAGCATGAGCTTCATACTTCCATAGATTCCTTTCGCTCCAAAATCCCACAGGGCGAAGAGGAGCTGCTAGATGGGTGCTGTACATGTTTTGGGTTTGTTATCCAACTGGAAGAACTCCATGCTTAGGAAAGTTCTAAGAAGGCTGCTAGCAAACCTACCCAAATTTTGCCCTGGCAGGAAATACTATCTTTGAAATTAAATGTGCAGAAAGGCAAGAAACCCATGGGGACTTAACTCCCAACTACACAAATGCAGTTGCATCAATAAGGCTATTTTCATGAAAAGAAGATGCACCGAAATTTTGACCAGAGTTAGACTAACATTGTAAATGCAAACACTCAATCCTTTCTAAGCACTGCTTTGAAAATCTAGTTAATCCTTTGGAATAAAATTTTGCAATGCTTTGTTCTTTCTTGTGCTTTGTCATTTGATACCTTCATAAAACATGCCTTTTTTCCCTCTTATAAAGTAGGTTTTACTCTTCCCATCTATATATTTATGCCAATAATTTAACCTTAGTGGCTTAAGTATTTCTTACAATATTGAAGAAACTTCCACTTTCCCAAGAGTTGCTTCCACATCAGCAATCTTCCTGTCTCTCTGCCTTTTCCTCTGAGAATTGTTTCACAAGGTCCAACATCCTCCTCTGTAACATAGCAAACCTACCCAAACTTTGCCCTGGCAGGAAATACTATATTTGAAATTAAATGTGCAGAAAGGCAAGAAACTCATGGGGACTTAACTCCCAACTACACAAATGCAGTTGCATCAATAAGGCCATTTTCTATTTTTCAAATAGATACTCAGCTCTACAAGCCTGATTTCTTTTGTAAATAGTTAACATTTTTTTGACAGCCTTATTTTTAAGAAACGTTAGCCCTTCTCTTGTTCTTCAGAGATAACTCAAAATAATATCATTTGATCTTTTTATTTGGTTGGTTTTATTTCTACAGCTTCCTTTTCCTTTTAAAGTCAGAGCTACAAAATTCATTTGAGTCCCAGAGATAAATCAGACTTGTCCATTGCTATTACTTAATAAGCCAAAATAATTGAACATTTAACAAGAGTTTGCCCAAAGGTTGATTGAGATTATGTGCCAGACACCTTCTATATTACCAGTGTATAAATAGCAAATAACTTTTTAGTATATATTCATGTCCTATGCAATATTTGTGACATACTTACACTAAAAAAAAAAATATTTTGAAATCAAATTTAACTAGATATCCTGTTTTTTTTTTTTTTTAATTTGCCAAATCTCACAATTCATTTATCTACCACACAAAATCAACAAAATCAATAACTTGTTCGTACAATGTGGCCTCAGGGGGTTTTGGCACAGAAGCACTCCTCTTAGAGCACTGGTGTGGTACTGGTTGCAAAGTTTTGATGTGACATCAACACTATACAAAAGTAAATGCAACTGCAAATTTTGAAATTCACAGATGGGTCTGGAATAGGGTAAAATAAGTCACAGACTTGCCGGTTTGGGGTTTCCAGAAAGAAAAGTAACTTGAGGAGTTGAAGGCCTTGGAGACCTTAACAAAGAGAGTGGGAAGTTAACAAAAGGCTTCTTCGCGAGTTAGAAGGAGAGCGCGCGAGAACCTGAGCGAGCCAATAAGCAGGGACTGGCTGGGCGCCCGACGGGTGTAGCCAATCAGGGCAGAGATGGGTAAGGCTTGACTGAGGGAAGGGGCGGACTGCAGCAGGGTTGGCTCCAAAGTGCGGGACTCAGCCAATCGGAACCGGGCGGGGTGGGGCTGGACTGCGGAAGGGGGCGGGTTCGGAGGAGTGAACTGTGCGGTTAGTGCGTCTTTCAGCCTCACCTGCAGCTGCACCTCCCTGCACCTGCACCTTTGCTTTTCTCCCTGCACAGCGACGCTGACTCGGAGTGTGACGCTCGCTGCGCTCGTCATGGCCTACCCAGGATACGGAGGAGAGGTGAGTCCCAGCCGTTTGGCCGTGTCTCTCTCCCTCGCGGGATGTGGCGCCCCCGGGGGCGGTGCCAGCGTACGGGTCTGCCCGCGGCTCCTGCTCCCTGCGTCAGTGCCTGGTACTCAGCAGCGCCGGTACTCAGGGGATGTTGGGAACCAGGGCCGGGGCGAGCGTTGACCCTGGGATGACTTGGAGCTGAGGCGTTCTTGAGGTCCCTCGAGGAGCACCCTGGTGGAGCCGAGGGAGTAATGTGTGTTTGGAAATTTATTTCCCGGAATGGAGGAACAAACCACCCTCTTTTTGTTCCAGTAATCTTTTGTGGTACATCAGTCCCCCGCCCCCCACTCAGTATTGCTAGAGATCCTCTTTCTGAATTTCTTAATCACTTCTTGTTCTTGAAGTTCCTTATGAATAAATTAAGGTGTACAGTAAATGACTCCTAATTTTTACTGTTATTCGAAGGGCAATCTGTTTAGACTTTCTCCCTCGACCCCAGGCGGGGGCAAGTTGCCCTTTCTTATAACTTTTATCCTGTATCACCTTTGGGAGTTGCAAGTTGTAATCCTAGTGTCCTGGTAGCTACCCCCTTATTTTCAGAAAGGAACTCAAACCTTTAGTATTGATGTCAGTGATCTCCGAAGTGCAGTGAGCAAGCTGTGTTAACAAAGTTAACATTAGTTTAACAAAGTGCGATGTGGGTAGAAGATAATATATTTTCTGTTTTTATTATATATATATTTTTTACCTAAAAACAGAAATTGTATTTTACTGATTTTAACATAGGACTTGACTTTGGGCTATGGTTGTGGTCTTCAAAAGAGTTACTCCTACCCCTGGGAGTTCATGGTTTTTGTTGTTGTTTTAGGGTATGAATTTCCAGGTCCTCAACTTTGACACATATTCGTTCATAAAATTGATTTGCTTGAAATTCAGACATGCCTCAATTCCCTCTGGCACCTTCCACTTTGTAATGCCTACCCCTCCTCAGTCCTTAACTTTAGTAAGGAAGTTTAAAGTGCCTAAGGAATGTAAAGCCCCCTTCAAAGATTAGTCAAGATCGCATAAACCTGTAGGGCTTTAAAAATGTCCCTAGCTTATACTTATTTTCATTTGGTTGAAGCTATCTGTTACAAGTGTGATATATTTACACTTGTTGGTATGCTCTGAATTCATATATATATGATAGAGTGATGTGGCAAGAGTAATATATTTTCATTCAAATAATTTGCTGCTTCCTTATTCAACTTTTATTAGAGTGCTTGAACTTGATGGAGAGTTCCACAACACAATTTATAAAAAAAGTCTGCATGTGTTTCGAGCATTTAAATTCCCTTTTCCATGTATTTAAAATAAACAGCTATTTTCAGCTGCTATGCTCATTATTAATAGCTGGGAGGAGAAGCAATACAGATAAGAGGCACTGATTTTAAAAAAATGTAATTGAAATATTTTAAGATTCATTGGATAAAATTTTGGGATACAACTTACGTAATTTCTTTAATAGGAATATATTAATAAGAGAGTTGAGATTTTTATAAATCATGTTGAATAAAGGCAACCTATACCTTATTAATGTTTCTTAGATTATTTTAACAAAGTGTAAAATGTTAGCTACTGGACCTAATTGTTTTGATAGTATACTTTTATCTTGTTAAGTGCATGATTCGTCTCTTCTTCTTTTAAGTATTGTTTATCAAAATTGTATTTTTTTTTTTTTACTAATTGTATACTAATAAAAATTATAACACAATTGTAAAGGACTTTTTTTTTCCTTTTTTTTATTTCTCATTTTGGTCACAGGAAATGAAACAAAATCTAAAACTTTGTTACATGTTTTTATTGTACATGTTGTATTTTACAGGCTTTAGAGTTTTCATAATAAAAGCACAATTTAAGCACAAAAAACTTACACAGATTAGATTTTCACACAGGAAATAGCAAAAAAATGAATTCAAAAAGTAAAAGAAATCATAAACTTGTAAATTTTATGTAATAGCCTTTTAAAGTCTGTTTAAAAATGGAGGGAGCAAGTACCAGAGTATCATAGTGTATAGATGACACTGTGTGTGTGTGTGTGTGTGTGTGTGTATACTCTATTATAGTGTGTATTACTATATATGATACTGTGTATGTGTATTATACTATTTTACACTATTATATATACACTATTATACATATACACGTATATACACACTATTATATATGCTTATATATACACTATTATGTAGTAATACATACTGTTTATATTTACACACTTGTGATATACACACTAAGTTGCTTATGAATAATATATTAAACAATACGTTAAGTATTATATAGTAATACACACTGTAATAGTCTGTGTATATACATATTATGCATTATATATAATACTATAGTATACACACTATAAAATACACAATATTATATATAGTAATACACACTATAATAGTGTGCGTATATATATATATGTGTGTGCGTGTGTGTGTGTGTGTGTGTACTTTCCAAAGACTGATGTAAAATTTTGTAAATGTCAAGATTTACAATATGTTGGTCATTGTATTCTTTACAACTATTTAAAGTTAAAAACTTTATATGTCAATATAAAATATGGGAAAAGGGTATATAGTTTTTAAAAAATCTTTTAAGGGGAGGGAAGCAAAATGTTTAAAGAAACTGCTGTGGTTCTGATAGTATCCTGAGGGATGAGATAGAGTTTTGTATGCTGGCCTCTCACTTGTTTCTTTTCAGCTTATTGTGATTTATTACAGTTTATATATGTGGGATGCTCTGAAGTTATAGATTGTGTGATCTACTTTTAACTAAACCCCTCACAAAATAGCAATAGTAAAGATTCAAAAGTATGCAAAACAACATGAAAGGCTTGGACGTGAAAATATTATCTAAGCCTTTCTTTAATCACATTACCTACTGGTAATAATAATGATTAATTTTGACTCATTTGAAACTATGAAGAGGACAACTTGAAATACGAATTTATGTAAACCATGTTTAGGGATGAACCTTGTTGGGCAGGGCCCCAGTTCTCCTCCATATGGGCCCTTTCATATGACTCCACTTCTTCATAGCATGGCGGTCAGGTTCTAAGAGAGAGAAACAGAAGCTGCCAGTCCTCTTAAAATCTTAAGTCTGTAACCTCCATGATGCCTTTTGTACTGGATTCTACCAGATAAGGCTGAAACAGGCCCAGCCCATATTGAAGGAAGTGGAGAAATAGTTTGTGCTTTTAGACGAGGGGAGTGGCAAAGAATTTGTAACCATCATTAATCTAACCACCAGGTTCTCAAATTACGGGATTTGGGAAAGTTAATGTGGCAAATTGGGAAGGGAAAATAGGTAAAAGGTTATTCCTAAGGACAGATTCTTCATATAATACTGTTTGTCTGGGTTTGGTTAAGAAAACAAGTTGTGTTTGTCCTTCACAAATGGAGATGCTGCAGTTAAGGGTCCACAGCCAGTCTTGTGGCACCATCTCTGCATGAGCTTTTCACCAGTGTGCTTGTATATTGTTTGTCTTCTCTTTTCAAGCAAAGGTTTTTCAGTTTTTATTCCTTTTGCAAAGCTTAAGGTAAGGAGGGTCACCAATAAACCTTAAATTTAAATTCTAGGATATAGGCTAGGACTTCATTGTCCTCCATGTCCTTGGAGGCCTTGAAACCAAAGCCCAGGTATGTGTTACCACATGTTCTCAGAGTAAAAGCTGTTTTGGGAATTTTGCTAATTTTTTACCTGTGGGTTTAGATTTATCTCCAGATATTGGCCTGGAAGTTTCCTCTTATCAAGATTCTTGAGAAGATGTTAAAATAATACTTAAACTGTTTGTTTTCAGTATTAGGGTGGTTCGAATTAGCATGCCATTATTAAGAGTAGGAAGGTGTTTTTTTTTCTCTTGAGTCAGTGTTTGTAATTTAGGTACTTTTATAAGTTCCTTTTCATCTATATTTATCCCAATTTCAAATATACTGGTATAAAGATGTTCATAACATTTGTTTATATATATCATATATACTTATTTATAGATATATTAAATATATATTTCTTTCAAATTCTATTTGTGGTTATATATCCTTGTTTTATTTCTGAAATTGGCCTGTTCTTTCCTGGTCAGTCTCTTTTCTTCTTTTCAAAGAGTTATTTTTGATTTTTAATATATTCTGTTTTAATGTTTACTGTTTTTTTTTCTTTCTAAGACCTCATTGCTTCATAATCTAGATTTTGACCACCTCTCCAAACACATTTCTTAGAGTTCCAATCCTTCCTCCATTAACTCGCCCTCACTTCTCTTTCTGCAGCCATTCAAACTGCTTGTGAATAATCTTGATATCACTTCCTCCTCTGAACTCATAAAAATGCTAAGTAAAATGCCTTTTTAAGGTATTAAAAATGTATACCGTTTCCCAAAGTGAAAAGGAATGAAGAGAGCCATAGCAGTAAATAAGTAAGTGTGTAGCTCCTGGGGTCAGATTGTCCATATATATTTGATTACACTTGAGCTCCAGGAGGTTGAGGCTGCAGTGATCTCTGATTGTACCACTGCATTCTAGCCTGGGCAACAGAATGAGACCCTGTGTCCAAAAGAAACAAGTAGACAGGAATAATGCTTAGTATATAAAATCCCTTAATAAATATTAGTTGCTTATTGTTATTGATATTCTTGTTACTGTTCGTTTTGAAGAGCATAATGGTTAGACCCTAGTCTATGGTTGGAATGATCATTTTATTGATCTTTTCATTGTCATCTTGCTTTTTAAGAAAATTTTCTGGTGGAAGATGTGTTTCAACTCAGTGCATTTTCCCATTAGGCCACAATTTCATTGTATTTACCCATGTATTCTTTTAAGTGTGTGCCTTAAGGTGTACTTCTTAGTTTTACTTTAGGTAAAATCTTGCATTTCTTTTTTTTTTTTTCTTCTTTTTGTTTGCTTCAGGGATGATGGTAAACATTTTTTTTTTTAATTGTGCCTTATGTTCTTCTGTTGAATTAAGTTCTTAGAGGCTAGTAACTTTCTTTTTTTTCTTTTACACTTTTAATACTGGGTAATATATGTTAATGAATTGAATTATGTCTTAATATAGGACATCTAGCACTTTGTAGTTAAAGTTTTTGTGATAGATAGTTAAGATTAGAAGCTTTTGGTAACTGTGTTTACTTTTTGATGGCCTTCTAATAATTTCTTTTAATCCACTTTTATAGATAATAGGTAATATTTGTGTTACTAACCTTCTCCCCTTTCACTCTTATAGTTTGGAAATTTTAACAGTCAGATGCCAGGAGCAGGTCCAGACGTGTTCCTTGGTGGATACTCCGGGTACCCAGCATATTCAGACCCTTATTCCTCAGCTGATGACACCATGTATGCTTACTTCAGTGCTGTTGCTGGACAGGTGAGATGCTAAATTTATTGTATGTTTTTAAAAATTTTTATTTAAGAGAAATGTCAGCTATTTTACTTAGGGTATCATTTAAACTGATATGAATTTTATATTTTAAATTTATCTAGACTAATTTTCTTCCTGAGATCAGAGATAAGCATAGTCATAATTCTTTCATTTTAAAAGTCTGTTGATGTGATGCTTGACATACTGTTCATTTGACTAAAAGAGAAAACATTTCTTTTCATAGTGGGGAAATGCAATTCTTTCTTACCTAGTATGCTTGCCTTACTGAAATTCTTCTGCAAGGGGCTCCTCTTACTAGTCACTAACACTCCACCAAAACGTATATATTAATATCTTCTTATGAGTTAACCATTTTTCTTTCACTTAAATGTTTTTATTTCTTTCACTCTGTCTGACATTTAGAAGCATCATGCTCTCCCTGAGCGATTGATAATACAAAGCTAAGTAGGTTTAGCCTGTCCATTCTTTTATAGCATGCAAAAATGAGTACTGGAAATTTGAGGAAGGTAGAAAGTATTTAGAACAATTACGAAGAACAATATTTCTATCTTGGGCCTCACTCCTATTTAAAAAAATCTCAGTTAAAACCTAAGTATGTGGAACATACGATTGAAAATCACGTCAGAATGTTATAAATTTATTCAAGTTGGTAATTATATTTTTTCACAGGTGAAGTTATGTCACAATAATTTTGTTTGTATATGGGTGGTAGGTTTTCCAGATTACCAAAATAATCATGTTGGGATTTATTTTTATCTATTAAAATTAAAGTAAATAGTTTATTATGTTATGTTGTGGTATGGTATTAGGATGCTATTAGTTTCCAGTAAATCTGAGTGATTATTTAAAAGGCTGACTTTCTGATGCCCAATAGTCAATAGGGAAGGGTGAGACTGCCAATTCACATACATTAATTCTGTGGGTGAATTGTAACTGACAATATATGAATACTGTGGTCAGGTGAAGCTTTTCTTTTACTCCTACATGACTGTAACACTATGCCACAATTCATTCTTTCTTAAGTAATTTTATGTATTTTTTCATGTGAAATTTCAAGGAAAATTAAGCAAATATGATATGTATTATACCCCTTTGTATCACTTATTAGTTGTATTTGACAGAAGTGTTGAGTAAATATTCACAATTGGAAGGAATACAATATTAAAAGATGCCAATTTCTTCCAAATTAATTAATAAATAATGTAATGTTATTTGAGTCAAATTTGTAAAGGTTTCTTCTTCTTTTTTTCTTTTTGGCACTTTCTGCAAGGAATCTATAGTCTGTCTTGTATACTATGTTATTGAGAGTAAATATTAAATTATAGTATATCATAATATAAATGTACTATAAAAATTAGTAATTGCAATAGTGTGTTCCTAGTGTAAAAAGAAACATGCTGAAGAGCCTAGAAGCTTAACTGTGAATTAAGTATATGTTAAAGGTAGCATTTCATATCAGTGGGGAAAGAATGATTCCTAAATTAACTATCCTGAAATAATTAACAATTTATCTAAAAGTAAATGTATATTCCCATCCCATACCATGTAGTAGCATTAATTCCATATATATCAAAGGATTGAAAAGAAGGTATATTGGTGTTTATCTCCTATTGTTGAAATAAATCAGCTTTTCTTTTTTTGCTGCTTTATTATGTATTGCAGCACCTGCTATATTTGTGTTTTTGTTTATTTGTGTTTTCGTATACAAAACTTCTTAGAAGAGTGATTAACTAAGATAGTTGTGTGTGTTAATGAAACATTTGGGAGCACTGTTTTTTTAAGATGTGCTTTTTTTTTCTTGATATGTTTCATTTACTTGTTTAACAGTTTTGGGGGGAAATTGAAAGCTTTTCTGGGTTTATGGAATACAATAGGTTGGTGTATGGAGACTGTGGGCCAGAGAGGATTTGGAAAAAGAGATCTACATGAAAATCATCTTGAGGTTGTTGGGGCAATGTATCAAAGAGGAGATTTGTAAACTGTGGATAATTCTGGGACAGGCTTTATGGTGAAACAGATTAGGAAAAGGTAAAGAAACTGGCAGAATGGCGGTTCCAATACTAGACTAATGGGCAGAGACAGAATTTCACTCTTGAGTCTTAGCTGCAGACCATATCTCTTTTCTTTTGTAGTGGTCAGTGAGGATTTACTGACATAGGTAGAATTTTATAGAACATTAATAACATTTTATTCATTCCCTTGAGTGTTCACTAGGTCTAATATGCTATTCTAGGAATAGACAATATGCACAGAATTAATATATGTGGCAGACATTCTGTTTTGGCTATCCCAGCTTCATTTACAATCTCCTTTTACCTTTTTTTCTGTATTAGAGGCTGGGGAACTATACTACTCACCATCCCAGAAAACTTTGTAGCTACTAAAGGCAGCCATGTGTCATAGGACTGACTATTGACATGCAGGTGCAGTATCTTTGGAAAATCTTTCTATCTCAAATGAAAAAAGCCTTACTGGGAGCAAGCCTTGGCTGTTTTTGCCCCTTCATTCTTCCTGCCTGGAAAGGGGACTTGAGGTATGGAGGAACAGCCGCCATCTTGTGACCCTGAGATGCAGGCTTGAGATAAAGACCTATACGTAGGGAATGTGGAAAAATGTAGAGATTGTTGACATGTCTAAGTTGCCATACAGCCCTGTTCTGCCTAGCCTCAGATTTATTCTATGAAACAATAAAGCCCTATTGGTTAAACATTTTTGGTAATATTTTCTGCTGTTTGCAGCTAAATGGGACCCTAACTGTTCTGTTCATTATATCATTGTCATTTTAAAGGATTATACGGGGAATAAGTAGTATTATACTGGGAAAAATCTATTATCTGTTTGACTATATAATACATTCATGTAAAATCACAATGTAAAGTTTATGAACTAGGCATATATTCGGAGACTTTTTTGACTTTTTCTGCACTATTTCATCATTTTAATTGTCAGCAATAAGTTTGTTATGTTTGAAGTATTTGATACTTTCCTTAAATTTTCCAGTCTTATGCTTTTGAGTAAATAAACTCCATGAAGACAGGGTTCTGGTCATACTTTTCCTTACTTGACAGATAGGTACTAGGAATATAGAGATATTTGATAAATATTTTGAATGGATGCATTAACTATCCCATTTTCAATTTTTAGTCTAAATATTTAGACTGTATTCTTTCATATGTTGAGTTCTATCTAGCTTTGAGGGATTAGGTGTAATATCTGACTTATGTATACTGCTCCTAGAACCCAGCTACCGAACTCATATCTATAGCCGTATCCTTTTTGGATGGGCCTCATATAATTAATTATGCTCTATGAAAAACATCTGATTAAAGGTTTCTGCAGTGTTCTTATTTATAGGATGAAGTATTCCAAACAGTAAGGATTCAATCATCAGTTAATTTGGGGAAATTCTGGTTTCTGTCTTTATATATACATACACGGGCATCACAGTAATACCAACAACTTTAACTTTTGTATGCACACTGCTTCTGCTTTTCCACACATCGACTGTGATGTGGGCATGACACATGTACCTTTATATTATAGATAAGTAAGTGGAGATTTAAATTGAGAAACTGAACAAATAGGACTTGAGGTTGGATATTATTTTAAAATCTTGCTGCCTAACCAAGGGCAATTGATTTTTATTGATTCTCTACCTGATGCTCTTATAATTTACTTAGGAAATTCAGCTTTCTACCACTAATGCTACCTAATTCAGTTAAAGGTTTATATAGTTAGCCTAATCATCAGCTTCAACTATAGGAGAAGAAATCCAAAAGTATCACTTGGATTTTATCCATGTAGTTTAGGAAGGCATTGCTTATTTGTGAGTTAGTCATTAAGATAACATGTTTTCATATCATCTATGAAGTATATACTAGCAGAATGCTTTTTGATGGCAGTGAATAACTTCCAGCAAAGCTGTTCTGGTTGTTTTTCTAACTCCAAAAATTCTGAAACGAGAGTTCCATTCATTGTACCAGTTTTTAAATGTAATTTACATTTGAGTGAGAAATTCCAATATTTGTAACCTTCTGAAATAGTAAATTAACATGGTCACAGTCAGAAATGCCCGCAGTTTAGTGAAGAACCAGCGGTAGTTGTCTTCATTCTACCAAACAACTGACGTTCTTCTTACTAGATAGTCTGAGAGAGCCTGGGAATGCAAAGATGAAGGAAACTCAGACACTGACTCAGAAGATCTCTATGTAGTCAGGAAGATACAGACACACAGAAAATGATAACAATGTAGGGAAAGATGTGCTAAAGGTGAACAGGTGAAGGTGACTGAAACACCAAGAGTTTATACTTGGTTTCTTTGTCGAGAACAGTACTGCCCAAAGTAAATATAACACAAACCACAAATGTAAAACACATGTATAATTTTAATGTCTCACAACATATTTCAAAAAAGTAAAAAGAAATAGATGAAATTAATTTAAATATTTTATTTAACCCATTATATAAAAATCCTAACATTTCAACATTTAATCAACATAAAAATTATCAATTACATTTTACATTTTTGTTACTAAATATATGAAATCTAGTGGGTATTTTATATGCACAGAACATTGTAATTCAGACTAGCCATATTTCAAATGCTCAGTGGAACATAGGGCTAATGCCACTGTATAGAATAGCAGGAGCGTAGAACACTTTTCTCTCAGGTGTCTGCATAGCTTGCTCCTGCACTGCCAAAAAGGCCTTCTAACATCTTTTAATTTGAGGAAACATTTTCTAAACTGTCCCCCAATCTAAAAATATGCCTGATTCTTTAAAGGTAATTTTCTAACTACAGAATTTCAAATTTAGTAAGCAAGATTCCCAGAAAAAGACAGAGAAAGGAACACTTAGATACTCTTGACTAGGTAATACCATACATATGGTCCATTGAGAAGAATGCTGCTTAGTATTTTGTAATTCCAGTTAGAACAACTGCATTTTTAAAAGGGGTTCTTTTGCCAAAGATCCATTAGACTATGAATGTTTATAATATTTCTTAGAAGTAGTTTATAAAAGTTTTTTTTTGTTGTCATTATTTCTTGGATCTCTTATGAAGAGTATGTTTTAAATTTGCCTCCTTGATCCTTCATTATGGCTGATGTTTTGCATTCTTACCAATGTGTATAATGGTTCCAAAGGAATTACTTATTTTTGTCAAAAACAGGATGAGATACTGAATCATAATGAGAACATTCAACCTATTTCATTTCCATTGTGATTTCTTGTTTGCATTTTAAAATTTTATTTTCCATAATAAGTTGAGGCAAGACATGTTTGGACAGTAATCAGAAGAATAGCAGCAAAATACAGAGGGACTCTAGAATTTGCTAGACGTAGTGGTGGGAGAAAAATATATTTTCCATTTCCAGTTAAAGCTTCAGTGTTATTTGTAAATAATCTCCTTCCAAAACAGCATGAGTGGGGATGTTTTTGAGACTTCGCTGAACACATTTTAGGCATTTTTCTAACTGTTTTAAATAGAAGTATGATGACTCTTATAAGATTATCTTGAACCATTATAGGACAGGGTAATTGTGCTATTTTTCAGAAGTAGAAGAAATTATTTATGTTGTATGACATTTTGTAATATGCTTCTGTTGCCAGTAATTGTCTCTAGAATTTTGTAGTTAATTATAGAGTAATGTTTCAAAGAATGCATATGTCTTGATTGGCCTAGAACAGTCAATTAATGTTTTAATATGCTTTTATACAACTGCACATTAAATTAGGTCATAATTATTTTTAAACAGGATGGTGAAGTGGATGCTGAAGAACTTCAGAGATGTTTGACACGGTCTGGAATTAGTGGAACTTATTCTCGTGAGATCTTTTTTCCACTCTTGTTGAAATTGTAATAGGAAATTTATTTTCTTACTTTTTTGTCTCTGTAATTAAAATGTTTAAGAAATTATCACAATTATACATGAACATAGTTTAAAGAATCAGATAACTGTAAAACTTGTTATAAAAATAACTGTTCATTGTGCATTCCTGTCTCCTCAACACGAACTACTCATAGAGGAGACTTCTTTTAACTTAAAAAAAAAAAAAACTAATTCTTTTGAAATTTGCTTCCAGATATCAAGATAACATATTTTTTCACAATTGAGGTTCAGTTTTTATGATTATCAGTTGATATCCTGCTATGGAAGATGAGGATTTCACTTTATTTCCACCATAAACTCTCCCGTCTCTGCACCCCACACTGGAACCTTTCCCATCCTCCTGTCCTTCCAGTGTGATTATATATATAATAATTTCGGTTAGGTACAATAGTCTTTACCTTATTTTTACTATCTGAATGCTGCTTATAGCTGTGTCTTATGATAATGTATAATTACTTTTCCTTTTTATATAATGTTTTGCTTTTCTTGAAATCAGTAGTTGTTGGGCATTCTTTCTTTTTCATCATCCTAGAACTCTGGGACATGCTGTATTTTACGCATAGCTGTCATGCTGGGATTCTTTCACGATCATTTTGGAGCTGGTTTCCCCATTTCTTTTGAGTTGAATGTCCTTTTTACTCCATCTCTTGTCCTCTTTTTAAAAATTCATTGTTTTAGTGAAATATATAGTTAAGTAGCTTCTTAATAAAAGAATACATGGGAGGTAAATTTTTGAGAACTTATGTATCTAAAAATGCTTTCATTCTACCTTCAGAATTGATTGTCTGGCCAGGTGTAGAATTCTAAGTTACAAGTGATTCCCATGCAGAATTTTAAATGTATTGCTCCATTGTTTCTAGTGTCCCTTGTTGCTTTATCTTTCTCTTTCTTGCCTGGGTGTGATGTGATTTGTTATTCCTCTCTGGAAACTTGTGAGATCTTTGTCTTTAGTATTCTGCAACTTGACAGTGAAGTGCCTACTTGTGTTGTGTGGGGAACTCAAGAGGGTATTATCAGCCTGGAAACTCCTTTGCTTTAGTTGTAGGACATTTTCTTCAATGATGTTTTCTGTTTCTGGAATGCTTTTTGTTTTGACTGGGTCTTCTACTTTTTTTTATCTTTTCCTTCCTTTTTCTTTTTCTGAACTTTTTGGGAAATTTCCTCAACTTTATTTCCTAAACCTTCTATTGAGTCTTTCATTTCTGCTTTTCATTAAAATCCAAGAGCTTCTGTTTTATTTTCATGAATGTGATTTTATCTCTTATCTCTCTGAGGTTATTAATATATTTTTAAAGTTATTTCTTTCTATATAACCTTTGTTTTTTTCCAAATTGTTTTTCTCCTCACTTTGTTTGTTTTGGTTGTCTTTCATGTTGGATGCTTTTCTCAGTTATCTGATGATACTGCCTTGCTCCTATTTTAACTAAAATACTGATTAGAACCAGAGTTCATGGTTGGGTGTTGATTGTGGACTTCAGTGTATGGTGGTTTGGCTGGGTAGTTTTGTCTGGGAACTCTGGGTGTCAGTATGTTTAGGGATCCCCTTTTGGGCTGGGTTTTCAGTTGACCTTGTACCTGGAAAGGAGAGGTGGACTAAGAAGGTTCTCAAGCCTTTTGTAAATTGTCCTTTAATTGCTTTGTTTTAGAAGATAGCCTTGTCTCAGCTCTGGTATCAAGCAATTCAGAGACCTCTCCAGAGAATAACATTCCAGACTTCTGCTAGATTGGAAGTAGGTATAGCATCCGTCCAACTGAACTGAGGCAGGGAGGGGATATGAGGCTTTGATTGCTCCTTAGGTAGACATTCAGCCAGTTCTTCTGTTTTTATCTCTACTTTCACACCCACTTTCAGAAGTACTGCCAATTCATAGGCATTTGAGGTCTTCTCCACGGGTTGCTTCTCAGGTTTTCTCCTTACAAGTTCAGGAATCCACATTTTCAGATCTAGGTTGGTTAACTCACATCCATCAACTCTTCAGCTTGCAAAATTTTGTTCTTTTGTTTCTTGACTAATTCTCTTTTTCTCTAAAGTTTTATGCCTTAAAAAAATCAGTTTACTGTTCATTCTATTGGGCTGTGGGGAGGAAGTGAAAAATCTGTCATCTTTCCCGAAAAATCTCTCTCCTCACCGTCCAAAATATTTCTTTTTACACATACACATTCGTATTCTGAGAGTGAAGATCTGCTTATTTGCTGATTCAATTTTAGCCGTCTATTACTATTAATTCAGATTCTCTCACTTTGTGAATGTGTGCCAAGTTAATCATAAAGGAAAATAGATACTATTTACTTGCCCAAAAGAGGAAATACTATTCCAGAAATTTCTTACGTAATCTCCTCAGTCTGATAGTTTTATAGACTTAGCTTTATAAGTTTGGGAAATTACCTTTCTGGGTCCCAGTTTCTTCCTTTTCAAAACTGGAACTGTTATATGTTTAGCATGTTTATGTGAAGTCATGTAACACATACCACCTTACTCATACTAAGAGCACATTGAGTGTCTATTGAGTTGTCAATTTGAAAATAGTACAACCAACAATTCTAAAATTGATAGCATATTAAACATTTAAAGAAAAGCAGCGATTTTCAGTTTTGGAGTGTTTTATAATTTTTTCTGTAGTGGGTCTAAAATTTAGCTGAAATAATTTTCTTTTTCTATAAAATGTTAAAATTCTATGAATAAAATAAAATAATTTTGAAAATTTTTATTTATTCATTCATTCACATTAACAAGCTGCTAGTAAACACTTGGTAAGTTTAAACTGTAATAACATGATATTTTCTTTATCAGGACTAGGAAATTAGTCTTGGGATAAGTCAGCATAGTAGTTGAATGTAATTGTGACAAGGATTAGAAAAACTGAATTTTATCTATAGGTCATAAGTTGTAGTTCTGTAAATATGAAAGTGTTAATATTTCAAATCACCCTACTTTTAAGATAGCTTGTATTGATTTCTTCTTCTTTTTTTCTCTTCCCAACCTCAGAGAAAAACCAGTTACTTCTATTCAGATGCTCATTTTTTCTTACTTGGTCTATTACAATAAACTACCAAAGGACTTAACCTATTTCCACCATCATCTCACTTTATAGTTTATTTATTGTAAACTAAAGTTTCTAAAATGGAAATTTTAGAATTTCCCTTCTGCTTCTGAAAACACTTCAGTGTCTTTTATTGGCCCAAACTTTTTGCAGTAGTATTCAAAAGTTTCATGATTTGGCCCTCATTTGCCTTTCTGATGTCATCTTATGTCACTGTCTCCCATGTACTCTGACTCAAGTTTTGTGATCTCTGAGTACATGTCAACTTCTACTTAAACTCCATTTGTCATTTGTGTTGTGAAGACTGGAAGCCTTCCTTTTCCCCAGGCCTGGGTAAAGCCAAGTGCTTTACATTCCTAGAATGTCTCTGTCACAGTAATTTTCAGTTAGTTTATCATTGCTCATTTAATTATCTTAGTCCCCTCACTAGATATGAGTACTTCAGAGGCAGTAATTTTTTTTAAACAAAGGGTGCTTACCATTCAATAAAACTTGTTGATTGTGGTGATTTTATATATTTTGGTAGTTTTTAAATGTTTTATTTTGGAACAAGAGATTGTCATAATTTTACATAGATAAAGTTGGGCATACTCTAATTTAAATATTGAATATATTTTACAGCCTTCAGTTTGGAAACCTGTAGAATTATGATTGCCATGTTGGATGTATCCTTGAATAGAAATAGAAAATAGAAAATACTAGAATAAAGAGTAATTGCTTCCTGAATATTAAGCCAGTTGTTAGATTTCAGTGCCCATAGTAAACTAGTGAACTTAAAAATACTTTGTAAGATCCCGATTAAATTCCAGGCTTTTTAATTTTAATACAGAAATCTATTCATATGATGAGTTTGCCTAACTCTAAGAAGCATACTTAGGTTTTTGTCAATGATTTAGAGTCAGATAAACTTTCTCAGCTATCAAAATTTATTTTTGTTAATAAAACTATCAGAGAGATTACACAGGAAAAATGGGATTTAATGAATTCAAAGAGCTATGGGCAGCTCTTAATGCCTGGAAGCAAAACTTCATGACTGTTGATCAAGACCAAAGTGGCACAATAGAACATCATGAGTTGAGTGAAGCCATTGCTCTCATGGGTAAGAACATTAACATTCTTTAGAATATATAAAGCTCTTCTTTGTTCTTTGATTAGATGAATCTTAATTACTTCAATAGATGAATCTTAATTACTTCAATTTGCTAAGTAATAAAGTGACATATTTTTCACCAGCAAGTTCCTTTGTTTGTTTTCAAGGTTGTAGGTAAATTCTGATCAAAGACCTCAACAAAACCATTTTAATTATGATTTTTTCAAAAGATGATTTTCCATACAGGCATACATTCTGCATTTCTTCTGTTGAGTATGTTTGAATTTATTTCTTTGTTGATACTCACCACTTACATCGTATTCTTTTACAACTTGTCAGGATCTCTAATTGAGAGCCAAAGCTTGCCTCTGTCAGTCACAAATCTGTACCAAATAGCTTTTCAGCAGTAAAAACCATGTTTTTGTTTGTCTTTTTTTTTTTTTTTCAGATGTAGTACATAACACATAGCAGGTACCAAAATACGTCAAGCTGGAAAGGTTGCATTTTAGAGTAATTTAAAAGTATATAACTTTATTTTTATCATACCTCTGTTAAGCTAATATTCTTAGTGTACTTTCAAAATGGATACCATACAATGGTGTTTAATTTGGTTAAAGTCAATGCAGTTCTAAGTAGGTTTCTGAATTGTTTTTATGTTTGTGATTTTATTGTTTTTTTTTTTGAGATGGAGTCTCGCTCTGTTGCCCAGGCTGGAGTTCAATGGCAGGATCTCGGCTCACGGTAACCTTTGCCTCCCGGGTTCAAGCGATTCTCCTGCCTAAGCCTTCTGAGTAGCTGGGATAACAGGTGTGCATCACCATGCCTGGCTAATTTTTGTATTTTTAGTAGACACAG
Source organism: Cacajao melanocephalus (assembly GCA_963573385.1). Lineage (NCBI taxonomy): Eukaryota > Metazoa > Chordata > Mammalia > Primates > Pitheciidae > Cacajao > Cacajao melanocephalus. The sequence goes on along the minus strand of CAUYLG010044365.1, from coordinate 24,616 downwards.
AGTTTCACCATGTTGGTCAGGCTGGTTTTGACCTCCTGACCTCCTGATCCACCCACCTCGGCCTCCCAAAGTGCTGGGATTACAGGCTTGAGGCCCACACCCAGTACCTTGTAATTTTATTTATATGCTTTTCTAAACAAAATATATTTGTATGAAAATTAATTTTTTAGAAGTTAAAATCTGAACCCAATGGAAGTAGACTTATCTCAAATTACAATTTAAAGAAGTCAAACTAGTGATTTGTTTGGTTTTGTTTTATAAATAGATATTTTAATTTAGTAGTTAGGGACAATCCAGTCCATATAAACATGTATAGTTCAATTATAGATCCTTAATACTTAATGGATTAAACCTGGTCCTTAATTCAGCCTAATGTTGGGAGATTAATATAATATTTAGCAGAAAAGCAAACCTCCAGAGTTCAGTTAGGCAGCTGGATGTAAAAAGGGTATTCTGGATTATTCAAATTTAAGATCTTCATGTGCATTTTAAAATTCTCAGATTATTTTGGTGAGAATACCATGGGAAAATCTAGGAATTTTATCAGTACCACATTTGGATCATAACTCTCTAATATGAAGTTCAAACTATATTTGTATATAATTACATGAGTTTGCATGTTTTAATGCTTCTTTCAATTTATACCTTTACTTTCTTTTACTTTTAGCAGGTTTCTATTGTATGCATTACATTCTATTGTATGTAGTTACATGTATAATTTTCTTCTATTGCATTTATTTTGGTTGTTTTCACCTTTGAATGGATTAGTGTCATTTATTTAAGTCTACAAATCCAGTAATATATGGACAATAATAGTGGGCTACCATTCTTCTTAGTAAAGTGTACACATCTCATTAAAAGCCTAGGGCCATCTATAAGGGTGCAGCAAGTAGAATATATTAATTTATGTTTTTATTCATTTTTTCTCATTCATTTTAAATTTTAGATTTTATGTATTTTTTAAAATGGGAGTAATCAAACAGTAATACATATATAGAATTTAAAACTAATTTAAAACATATACTTGGAGTGAATGATCAAAAACTTCTCATTGATATAAGTATAAAATAAAAAATTTTGGACATCACAGGACTACTAGAACAAAGAACCAATGAAATCAGTGAAGTAGTGAGAAAGCTGTTATCATTATTACAGTGTGTGAAGAAACATTAAGAGTTCTAGGGCAAAAAGGAATACATTTTTCCGTTTTTTTCCCCTTTAGAGCAATCATGTTGATCCTCAAATTTCCCTTAGTTATAAAAGATACTTTCAAGTAATATGTTCAGTGGGAAATATGATTTGAATAACAAAGATCATTAGTAATCTTTGCATTAATATTCTTTAAGAACTATAAAAATTTACATAATTGAAATATTGAAGCATTAAAACCTGTGAAATTAGACATTATTTCAAAATAAAAATATATGACAAATTCATAAGAAGAGAATTATTTTCTTTTCCTTAGCTTTGACTTTATTACAAAGTTAGAATTGTGATACTTACATACCGATTAACAGGATTAACAGTGAAGCCTTTGATCTATTTCAATATTAATGTATTTTGTTTCTAATTATATTTTTATGGAATGAATTTTGAAAGTTAATTTATTTTATGACTTCATTAATGAGAAAGCAATCTTGCAGTGTTCTTATGTTATTTACATTTAGAAGTTTTAATTTATCTCTTTTTAGGTTATAGGTTGAGTCCTCAAACATTAACTGTTATTGTTCAACGTTATAGCAAGAATGGCAGAATTTTCTTTGATGATTATGTTGCTTGCTGTGTGAAGCTTCGAGCATTGACAGGTATTGACTATTTAAAACTAGGTACAGTATTATATAGTTATTTTTCTTGAATAATGTGTCTCATTTCCTCCAGCAAGTTTATAATAATATATGCTTTCCCTCTTTATTTACTGTTCAATCTAATTAGTTTTAAGGCTTTAAAAATTAAGGAATAGAAATGATAAAAATTGTTGTATGTTATTTTTGGAAGGTTTTCTTCATATCTCTGTTGCCTGGCCTATTCAATCACTTAAGATTTAGTTGAATATGAAAGTATTCTTTTATTGTAACTGGGGGGACAAAATATGTGAAACTATGTATCTTAAATTACAATAAAAAAGTAATTTCTTTGTTTAAAGATTTCTTTAGGAAAAGAGACCACTTGCGACAAGGGTTTGTGAATTTCGTATATGATGATGTGAGTATCCTACTTTTGATATTGTGCTATAGATACATTCTTAGTAAAAAAAAAAATTAGGTGATCCCAAGTACCAATACTGCCAATAATATATTTTGTATACCATATACTTTTTCTATATTTTTCAGCTTGACACAAATATAAGATTGATATTGGTATAGGTGCCAAACAATTTGGCTTCATATTAAATTGTAAATATTCTTTTCAATTTTTATGACAGGTTTTTGAAGTTAAAAAAAATGATCTTTCAAATCACTTTTAAGGGCTCAAACCACCATTCGTTTTAAAAAGAGTAGTTTACTTTGGTGATATATTTTCTTAGGGAGGGAAAAATTTTAATCCAGGACAGATTACGAAGCTGTTCATTTCTCTTTTCAAATGGTTACTATTATCCTGATACTCAGGATTTTTTACAACTCAAGCTATAAGACAGTTATTTTTACCTGTGCTTTAATATTTCAGGGTTTTTGTTTTGTTTTTCTTATATTTACTGATAGAAGTTACAGGGTCAACATTACTCTACTGTTATTTATTGTCTTGAATTATAAGCCTTGGAAACAACTTTCCCTCTTAAGAAAATGCTCTTATGGAATATAATTAGTCAAACACAATTAAATAACCATTTTATTCTTAATAGATAATTATTTAACTTATGTATTAGTTTTTGCAGGGAGCTATGGCAATTTGAATGTCCAGAATTCTAAACCTGAAGAGACACTGTGAATTCTTTTGCTTGGAGGAAGTGGACTGGACTACTTCAAAATATTTAAGGGTTTTTCCATGTTCTTCCTACCTGTTGAATCTCTTCCCTTTCTATGTGTTTTTATTTTAGCAGGTAGTTCAAAGCAATAAAAGATTTTTTTTTTTTGATTTGGGATATTACTGCTTTGGGAAAGTTATCATTTTACAGATATGTGCATATTGTCATAAAATATTGGTGTATGATTAATTGATTAAATAATGCTTAGCCTTAATTTTTAACCATGTAAACTTAGAGGAATGTACTTAAAAGGTAGATTGTATAAGAAGCCAAATGAGAAAAGCCTAGAAAAAACTAATTTATACTTATCGGAAGGTTACAAATTAGACTTTTAAATTTTGTTTGCAGTTGGTGGTGTTTGAGGGTCAGCTAGAAGTGAAAGCCTGGATTTTGTGCTATGTTTGTACTATAGTTTGTTTCTTGATCAAATAATCAGAAAAGAAATTTAGAGATCTTTATCTTATGAAGAAGAAAATTATCTCCCCAGTCAAATCTGTGGTGAAATGAGACTACAAAAGGCCTTATTTTTCCTTTTTTATTTTTTGTAGTGTATATTTTTCTTCAGTATGTTATATTGTCTTCTCTAAGCAAAAAGTTCTTAATAAACATAGTATTTCTCTCTACACCCTGTTTCATTAGTGAAGACATAGTTCACCTAAAATGGCATCATCCTCTAAATCTAGACTTTTTGGAAATGGCACATATGATTGCTGAAATCAACATTCAAATTTGTCCTAACTAAATTAACCACTCTAATTGTTTAGAAATTATACATTTGACTTATTTGACAATATTAGTGGTGGCTTTGCCATTAACAATACCAGTAAGTATTTAGAGTGCATCTAGGTAATCTGGAGTTTTGAGCATAGTAGACACCACAGCAACTTTTCTGAGTGGTATTAAAACTGTCAAAAATGCAAAGTAGAATCACCAGATCTTTAGTGCTTAATATCCCTAGTATAAGATGTTACAATTAATGTGATTTATTTCTTGCCAAACACCTCCTGTCTGTCTTAGTGAAGATTTAATAAACTACATATTTTTCTTATGCTTTAAATGAATATCTTCCAGCTAACAGTGAGTGACATAATTTTATGACTGTTGACCAAATTAATTTATATATTTTATAAAATCTCATGTTTCTTGATGGATGGAGGATAGACAGCAATATCTTGAACAAAACCTTTTATAAACTTACAGAATTTTAAATCAGCTTTCACTCTAAAAAAATCCTGGAAAGGAAGTGTTGCATAGTCACTCGACACTGATAATTTTACATAATTTGCTGTCAAATTCACTTGGTCAGTTTTATAAAAATGTGTGAATAAGTAATCCACATAATTTTGTTCTCTGGCTTTTTTCATAAAGATATATTTGACAATGTGAGAGTACATTAACTGAGTTAATTTTAAAAAAACAGAATTTTAATTAAAAGTGTTGTAGGAAAAAGCGGATGTAAAACACCATATGTTGTTCACATTGAATGCTGATAATGTGGCTCAGCAACCTGTAATCTTAACATCCAGGTTATATAGATGGTCGTTACTGAACTATCCTGAGGTTAATTATGATTATCTCTCTTACTTGGAGGCTCAAAGTTGAGGTAAAACTTTTAAAATGACAAACGGTATTATTCATATAAGTTTCTGCCAAATGACACTCTGTATTAGAACTCTTTTAACACAATTCTCATCTAAAAATGTTTCTATGACTTTTGGTCATAGGAGGTCTATGAAGGAGCTTCCATGGTCAAACATATTTAGAAACTCTCACTTTATAAAGCTTGATAATGTATATTAGCATCTGAAAACCCAAGGTTAATAAAATCAGTCATGTTTAATTTTATTTGACCCAGTTTTTTTCCAAACTTTCTGACCACAGAACCCCTTTCTCTAGCAAAACTAACACTCTGTGCTGATCCAACTCAATTGGCAGGTAACTCTTCTGCACTTTACATTAGATAGACAAATTTTATTAACAGAAACATTAGGCCTAGAGAATATTTTACTAGAATTTTTATACTGAAATACAGCTCACTTTTTCGATGGTTTAAAAATAACTGATATAAATATTTGTTATTAAAGATTAAATAGTTTTATGATGAACACAACTGCAATATGAATATAGAGTAGTTGTTTGCACTGGTTAACTTATATACCCCAGTTTTTTTTTATGATGATGTAAATTATTGAATAATGTACACTCTTAATGTATAAGTGCTTTTATTTATGCAGTTAACATGTTTCCATGTCATTTTGAGATTTTTTTTAATAAACATTCAAATAGCTTGCTGTAAAGTTTCGTATCATACAAAATCTGTTACATATATATTATGAGATGCTTCAGTTCAAATAACAGTGCAGTAATTCACCTATAACTAAAAGACTGCCAAATGATTAAATGTCATGTATTGCACTTCTATTTTGAGTGGCAGTTTACACATTTTAAATTACATCAAGGGTAAATCAATACTATGGAAATCTTAATTTGGTCCACTTTAAATGTAATTTCAGGGATTTCTCATTTGATCTATTTAAGCATGCATCCAGAAAAAAGTAACAAAAAATGTAGTCAAGTTACATTTATTTCCAAAAAAAGGCATTTAACCTAGAAGAAATTAGAATCTGTTAAAGTCTGTGGAGTTAAAAAAATAACAGAAAATCAATTTATTTGTGATTATTTCTTTTAAGTAAAATATAGACATCAAGTTCTCTTTTAATCTTACGGCATTACTAAACTGGACAAACAAAATAAATACTCTGTCAGAAATGTGCTCTTCTTTGTCTTTTTATGTTTGACAAACTCATAAATGATATGTTTTCTTCTGTTTTTCTGTGGTTTTCTGGGAAATTAATAGGAATAAACTTGTTAATATCTGGTGAATTAAATCTGGTAAGTAAAATCTAAGACTTCTATCAGGTTAACATATTCTGTTTCATAAGCTTTAAAATGCAACCGTGGGTGTTTTATTACTTTAAAACTTGTGTTAGAAGTTCCCAATTTTTTGGTCTTAATTCAATCATTTACATTGTGAATTAAGCACATTGGAATAAATAAGTAATGCTAAAGTATCATCCAAGAATATAGAGTTTATTATTAGATGATACAAATAAAAAATACTTAGAACTGGTAAATATTTAGAAAATGTGAGTGCAGACAGGATTTTAAATGTTTACTGCCCAGGTAATTTGAAGTCTAGAATGAGGTTATCACATAGTACATATATTAAACTTTTCCTGTAATTTAGAATACTGAGCATAAAACTACTTTCCAGCAAAACACTGAGAAACTTAGGAAAAATTTGTCTTACTCAGTATCAGCTCATTTGCTGGGAAATCTGTGCTTTAAATCATTTCCTGCCATATCTCTTTCTACTTGTGTTTTAAAATATGTTTTTCTGGCATATAAAGAAAGATTCTTATATACTTAGCATTCCTTTTATCCAAGTAGCTTGGTAATATGCAGCTTTGTGTATTATTTTGCGAGTTTCAAGACTCAGGTGTGCTTCTATATATCTGAACAGATAGTGAGTAGACATTGGCAACACTTCTACATCACTATGATGTGCCATACAGGAAGAGAATGGGGAAGCTCTTTCCCTATGTGCTAGTTATGTTTTCTTCAGATGTGCCCCTTCTGTAACATCAGAGATGGTGGCAATTTGCAAAGCTTATAGGGAGTGAGAATTGGCCTAGATTCTCATTTAATAGCAATATTCAGGGACACTTATGTTAGGAATGATTAAGTCTTAATTCTGACATATTGTGAGAGGTACCCCAGCGTTTTCCCTTAACCATAAAAATGTAAGTATGTACAAATACATGCATACAGATATTTGCATTCTAGTTGACTGTACTGAATCAAATTTCATTTTGCTGTAATTATTCAATTTTCGAAGGATAAGCTGAAGAGTGCTAGTATGAATATATCAGAGACATACTTATTAAATATTCATTTTTTGAAAATTATAAGCCATTTTAAAGTGATTTTAAGATTTTTCTGAGCTTTTGGATGTATATTTAATTTCCCATAGCTATCTAAATGTGGTACCCTCAAATTTATATTATGGCAGGTGATCATTTATCTTACGGTAAGTTCTAAAATATTTACCTTCATATTTAGAGTCTCATTTTCTGATCAGCCTCAGTTATAGATACCATTACAATTTTTCTATTTGTGTTTGGTTTTTCATTTGTCAAAGGGAAATATTCTCTTGGTGTTTTAAACCTTAAAGATGAAGGTTAGGAAATCTAAGCCACTAAACAAGACTCAGCAGTCCTTAGCTTACATGCCACGTTATGGCCAACAAATGTTATTTACAAGTTTTCTTGAAGGTAGTTTGATATTTTTTCCCCTTAAATAATAGAGAAGCAACTGGGGGAGGAATTAAGAAAGTATGAAACTCGGGCAAAATAAAATATCTGGATATTTTCATTCTTGGTTAAAAAATGAAGCAAACATACGTTATAAAAAGTTATTTGCATGTATGTTAAAGCCTGTTTATCCATCAGAAATTTTAAGTACATAATAAATGTTTCAGTCAGTCACTGTTGTGGTCTTAACAGGCAATAATCAGTGAAATATTATGTTTCTTCTATTTTAGATTTAATGCTCTTTGCCACTCAATCTAGCTTACTAGTGTCCTGATGGAACTCCGTAATAACTGTAGCACTGTTACATGTGATTTCATGAAATAACATGAGCACCACCATGCCTATATCTAGCACTGTTCCTAGTAAAATGTTGGAAAGAGGTGGCTTGTCTAGTAAAAGTATCCTACTTAACTAATGATTTACTTTCTTTTTCCTCAAAATAATTTCTTTTACAAATTCTTGAATTTTTCATGTATAAATAGATCAGAAATTATATGCTCATTCTTAAATTATTTATATATATTTTCAATACAACTTGTACACTTCTTTTAGCTACCAAAATTTGCAACCATTTTTACATGAAATGTACATTTTTCTTATTTACAGTTATCTGTAGAAGCTTATTGCAAAACTAGTTGTGCAAGTAGATTACACTGTCAATACCACATACCAATCTTTGAAGAAAATATTTGCTAAAAAATAAATATTTCTACACAGAATATTTCAAAAGCATTATGATTTCATGCTACATTATGTGCATAAAAACTAGGAAATAGTATGTGTTTTGGTAGATTGTTTCATTTTGTATAAAGCATTCCAAGGTACTTACTACTTGTGAGCTGCTTTGTATCAGATGACTGACATTTTCAAGTGATTACACACATTCTTTTTGGAAATGCATTATTCTTTAACTGGTAAACATTCTGATGTAATACATTTTCCCATCAAAATTATAAAATGAAAATTTCAGCTAAAAAGAGGTAATGTGCCTTTAATTGAAATCAGTAGCTGGCTAGGAGATAAAAACTAAAGATTCCTCAAGATTTCTAATCTTATTTAACATTTGGAAGAAAGGTGCCATATCATTTCAGTGCTATTATAGGGGCCTTTGAGGAGAAAAGATTATGAGCCTTTAATTTTACCCCAAAATAAGAATGATGAAAATGTGGGATTTTTTATATAGCTAAGCAATATATGTCAGTATAAATAATACAGTTTAAATGTTAACAGTTGTGATTATTTTCAATATAAAAACATTAAAATATACAAGAGGAAGTACAAAGAATATAGGTTAAACATAGTGCTTTAAAACCACAGGTATACCAAATTATTTTACATCTTTCAAAATATAAATTAATGGAAGTCAAAGATGTAGTGACTATAATTTAGGGGATTCATCTAATTTTTGACATTAGCTTTTCAAGAATAACTATGTTAGTATTGCCACTTCTCATAATAAGTACTATTTTATTGGGAGTATTTCTGTAATCTTGCTATTCTCATTTAAAAGTTTGATCATGATTGGTAGAGCAATGAAATTTGTCAATTGATTGTATGGTTCTGTGTTCTGAACATTGCATTTCTATAGATGTTTTAATGTATTTATAGTAATGACATGTTAGTTTTAAATAACTCCTTGTTAGTCATCTCTCAATCTCCATGTAATAGTTTGTATATATAAGCCTCACAGTAGTTTCTTTTCATGCTTTTGTTTATTAATAATTCATGTCTTTCTGTTAATTTTCTGTATTTGACATTTAACCAAAGTGTGTTTGTACCACAAATGCATGTGATGAATTATTGTACTTGGGCACTGATCAATCACAATACCTAATACTTTACATTTAAAACACGATCCTTTAAGTTTGAAAAGTGGTTTAACATCACATCATTATAAGTAGAACCACAAGAAAAAAATTTGAATGGGAACACTTGAGGAATGAGGGAAAGAAGGATGAGCTATTGCAAACCTAGAAAACAATTGGAATGCAAACGTATAAATTATTGAATGGTGGACAGAGGCAATATTTGACAAATATAAGGATGCTATGTATACTGGCGTTCTGCTCTGAGCAACTAGATCTTTGGGAGGTATGTGAAAATGACTTTATAAATTTTTGTTATACAATATGAATGTGCGTGCTGGGTAAAGGAAAGAGCAACAGAAGCGTTTTAGAAGACCTTAAATAGTGTCACTGCACTACCACCATATTCCACTATCTTTGTGATGATGCACAAGTCACACAATGATCTTATAAATTTACTGTAAGAAGAAATAACGGGCTTTATGGTTTACAAAGCATTTCTACTTATATATTTCAGAGGATCCTCAACATACCCCTTCAAGATATGTTAGATGCTACCTCCATTTTTATAATTTTGGATACTGGAGCTTACTTTGGGTTTGTCCCAAGAATAAATAGAGAAGGTAGAATTTGAATTCAGGTTTACCACATTGAGTCCCCTGCCATTTCCACCATTCCACACAAGAGCTTAGCCAGTTTAAGACTGTGTAACATATCTGTGCAATGGAAGAGTGACGTAGGAGTCTGAAAAGAACCATTGCAACTGTAAAATTCTATTTTCTGTAAAAATAGATAATGTATTTATTTTCAAAATTGTATTTTGTAAATGTATTTTCAGATATCCATCTAAGGACTATATCATAGATCTAAAGAGGGACTTCCACAGTGAGCCAGCCTTTATAGAATACATTCTAGTAGTACTGATCGACAGATTACTTTTACATACTTGGCATGTAACATCGATTCAGAATAGATATGTTTATAATAAGGAGATTGATACTTTCACTATTATTATAAATAGTATTACTTTAAAGCTATAAACCTAATAGTGCAAAATACAATTAAGAGAGATAAAACAATAGCTATATGTAGATTTTTCTGAATCAAAAACTTATCTTGGTAACAGCTGTTTTCTTTGAGATACTGCACATTGTGCAAAATCTAAATCTTGGGAAATTGTTCTCCTGGTTGTTTTTAATGCCATGTTTCTGGATGAGAAACAAGGAACCCAGCATTTTTTTAGCACCTAGTATGTGCCAGGCACTTTACTGTATTTTCTCTCATTTCTTCCTCAAGCTTCTGTGAGACAGGTACCATTATCTTATTTTTGGAGATTCAAGAAAAAGACTTGGGGAGGTTAATTAACTTGCTCAAAGTCACACAGCTATTGATAAAGAACTGGTATTGGAACCCAAGTTGGTCTGACTGCAGAATCTATGCTTGCTCTTCTATATTGATAATTCTCAAATTTTTAGTGTGTGTAAGGATCATGTCAGGGCTTGTTAAAAGATAATTGCTGGGTCCCACCCCTAAAGTTTCTGATTTAGTAGATCTGGGGTGAGGCCAAGAATATGCATTTCTGCCAAGTCCCCAGGTGATGCTAGTACTGTTGGTTGGTGGACCATACTTTGATGACCACTGCCCCATATCATCCTATCGTCTAGTGCCTCTTCAAACCCATGTGATAGAGACATACTTGTTTTGCTGTAAAAATATAACTTGATTTTTTGATAATTTATAAAAACTTTGACTTTTATAAATAAGTAATTTACTTACATATATTTATTTATTTTTGGTTTTAGCCATAGATAAGAACTTTAAAGACTCTACAATATTAAGTTATAAGTTAATGTTGCAGAATTTTTTTTAATCACAAAAGTAGTTTAAAGATACTGTTGTTATTTAATGATAATTATTTTAGATATGCCAATAAGGTGATGCATTTTATCATTAGATAATATATGATGGGGTTTTAAAATGACATTTGGATAAGAACATTTGTTTTCTAGTCATTTTGGAAACATTTGCTAAAGTTCAACCTGCAAAAGGACCTTGTAAGCAACTCTTACATAAATATATTAAACCTGACCCCAAATGCCCTGACCTACTTTCCATACTTCCTAACTAGAAGAGTAAGATAGTTCTGCTGTGATGACCAGTACAGTATAATGGACCTAAGAAACTATTCTGTCCCAAATCTGCCCCCTGCCTTCCTATGTTTGTTGAGTGAGTTATTATTAATTAAAAAACCCCACGAGAGCATTGCTTCATCATTTATTATTCCTGGTTTTCTCAACTAATTAAAGAATGTGACTCCCCTATGGGGGAGAATGATAAGTCTAAGATTCAGCTCTTTGCCCAGCAATTAATAACAGCAGGAGAGCATCTGATCCAAACAAACTTTAGATTTTAAATGACATTTTATTTAGGCCAGGGGACTAGGTAACATCAGTTTTAGGAGGAAAGCAAAAGGTGTTATGTTCGTGCTTCTAATTACCTAGAAGGAAAGCATTTGCTACACTGCAATTATGATTGCAGCAGTTCGACCTGACCCTTAGCATGATCCCTAGATGGAGAGGTCAGACTGTTTTCACCAGCCAACGAAGGGTGGGAGATGATGGTACATTTAGGCATTAGGTCTTTGGCTGGGGAAGGGCATGAATTTTGTACATCAAGATAATTGCTTTGGTCATCTATAAGTCACTTTAGCCATTGAGTCTTCTGATATTAATGCCCACTAGTCACATCTTTATATTGCTCAGGCTCTTTTTAAGCTAATGTCCTGTAGGAAGAGAACTTCCTAATCCTGTCCAATTCTCTGAGGGTTAAGATTTTAGTATAAGCAATTATGTGAAGGGATGAAGAAAAAGGTTTGTGTTGTGCTAGAATTTAAACAAACTGGATACTTGCACACCATTCCCCATCTTCCTATTTCTTCATGCTTAGTTTTCATAAATATAAACAGAAGTTTTATGTGGAAGGCTGGATTTTATTCATGTCATACCAAATGTTGCAGCTGAGGCATTCATTAATCAATCAGATTTCAATACCTCACCTGCCAAATCCTCCCTCCCTATAAATGAACATTGTCTGGTGAATTCATTCTGAATGTTCCTGGAACTTAGGCCGGCAATCCTTATGAAATTTGTTGCAGCTGCAAAAATGTGTCCCAGTATGGAAACAAAATCCCAAAATAGTCCTCTGAATCAGAGTTAGCCATTTATGGGACTTTCTCTTCCCTGCTAGGCACCCACTGAATGTTTGTTGAATGAGGAAGTGAAAGCATCAGTTAGCCCGTAAGTTTGTATCTGCATAACACCAAATAGTTTGGGAAACTGGTTATAATTATTACACTTTTGTATAATACTATATGTTTGAATTGACTGGTCATTTTGCATAATGCACTTGAACATTTATGTTTTGGTTTTTCAAAAATTAAGCAGGAGTAAGAACAAGTTTGTGCTTACAGATTGCCTTCCACATGGATTACCAATTTATGTGACCATTAAAAAATATACAGGGGGCAATCTAAGGTCACTTTAATCACATTTTAAACAGTATAGTAGTTTTTTTGCAAATTTAAATAAATAGCTTGCATTTGAAGCTGATTAACAGAGCGGTGTCAAAGTTTGAATATCCTGAAGGGATAGAAATTAACCCATTTAATGTGCACAGATAAAATATTCTTAATGGACTAAGAAACTTTCAATAAATTTAAATATTTTTGTTCTGAAAGAAAAGATATAATGGATCAGAGTTCATAATTTTTTAATTGTACTTGAAAAATAAGATTTCTTAGCTAGAACTTGACTGATCAGAATCTTACATTGTAACATTTTCTTCACCCCAATTTTATGAGAGACATATGCTCCCCACAAAAAAAAAATCTAACAGTTGAAGATATTTTAATTGAAAGATATATTTCATTGTATGTTCTGATATTCTGAGGTCAATATATATTCATTCCAATCCACGCGTAATATACTTTTGTTTAATTTTCAATTGGCAAAAGTGTTTGAATAACTAAACTGAAATTTTACTGATGGTATGTGCATTTTCTTTTTAGGCACACTTTTTCTGCAGCTGGAATTACACATCGAATAACATATATTTAATGGAAGCTAGTTTTGCCATGCAAATCTACTAAAATCATACATTCTTTGAAAACTATGTATGTCCACTATTTTTTATTTGTTTTTTGAGATGGGGGTCTCACTTTGTTGTCCAGGCTGGAGTGCAGTGGTGTGATCAAGGCCTCCTGTACTCTTGACTCCCAGGCTCAATCCATTCTCCCACCTAAGTCTCTCGAGTAGGTGGGATTACAGGTGTGAATTACCACACCCATCTAATTTTTAAAAATTTTTTGTAGAGATGGGTTTTTGCCATGTTGCCCAGGCTGTACGTCCACTATTTTGATCAAATTCAGGATTTCTTTAAAATATGAATCGCAAGAAAGCTGTGGATATCAGTTTGTATTGGTCACAGTTTAGCAGTTCTTAAGGAGACCACCCCTTCACCCCCCAAAAAAAAGCAAAATGAGAAATGTGTTTTTAAGCTTTCTAGGAAATGTGCTAGTGGAAAATACTTTAGATGGTTTGTGAATGCAATTAGTGAAATAATTTTAAGTAGGAAGACCTTTGTTCTCATTAATGTTGGCCTATGTTTGGTATTTGGAGATGGCTTCCTGTACTGTCAGAGGTTTATAACTCAAACTTTGTATTTTTCCTTCCAGTGTGGAGGAATGAATGTAACTTTACACATCTTGATACAGAATGACCTGAATCTGTTTGCAAAAGTGACTAAGTTCCTTTTATCCCCCTGGAATTTCCATGAGTTGAGGATCATCTGAATCTGAGTTGCATCCATGAACAGTTTTATCCCTTGGTTTCTTATTTGCATGGAAGGCATTTTCATATCAAAGTACTGGTTTAGTAAAAGCAGTAAATAGGAGTCTCCATGCAAGAGAAATTGGAGTTTCCTAACATGCATGTGATTTAAAAAATAAAAATAAAAAATAAGGTGCCATGAGATGCTGGCAGTTTTAACATTTGGAACCAAAAGTTCTTATGTATATTTACATCCTAACTGCTCAATTTTACCTTACAAGCTTCAGTTTAGGAAAATATACAGTACTTTTGCATATAGTGGTACCTTGTGAGCCCCTGAGTCAAGTAGAGAGGATTTAAATAGAAAAAGGAAAACAGCCATTAAAAGCACTTACATTGTATGTGGAGTAAATAGTACAAAATGAATTATTTCCCCGGAAGACCAGGATCAGAAACATGCCTATGAAGACCCAAGATTCCTACAGTGCTTAGGGATGATTCTGGCAAAGAAGGATGCCTAATTGGATGAAGGTACGTTTTTCTTTGCCGCAGATGAAGCTCTAAAGAGAGATCACTGTCTTGTTTTAAAAGTGAAGTCAAGTTGTCTTCTGAAGCTGTATTCAGATGCACCCCACTTGAAAGGGATTCTTTGGATTTAAGTTTAGATTTTTCAAGGTCTAGAAATTCAGGACACTGATGGAAAGAAAACAAAACAGGTTTTTACAATTCACATTGATAGACAGTCGTTGAAAAGTGTATTAATAAAAACTTAAGTGTTCTCTTTCCTCATTAATCTATATTTGATTAATGATATTAGCCAACATTTCCCTCCTAAAATGAGTCAAGACATCGGGGATTGGTTATCAGTATAGATAATCCTAAACAACCATTCCAAGAACTTTTATTTAACCTTGGAGCCAGATTTTAAAAATCAGATTTAAAGAGTATTATTTTACATTGAGTTTTCCAGATGAGTTAAAGTCAAAATTTAAGGCAAAATTGGGATGAGGAATAGGATCATTTGATGAGTAAGAGGGTATCAGGAGGAATGAAAAGATGGGAAGTAAAATCAGTCATCTCTAGTCAGGTAATACTGCCTTAAAACACTGAAAACAAAGAACAAAATAGATGGTTTTTCATGTTTCCCAGTCATTCAAAACTGCTTAAATTAATTTCTACTTTCAGATTTCAGAAATAATGCATTACCTTCTGTTATTAGCGTTTCATTTTCCAGGACAACTTAAATTCCCAAACATCTAAAAATGTTTTACAAGGTTGTTCTATAAATCCTTATTTAAATCATTGTTCTTAGGTCCAATTTCACTATAATGTTTAACTAATTGAGACTAATTCCCAAAACAGAATTAAAAGGGAGCTAGACTACTCATATTAACATAATTCAAAAGGATCCTCTCTTTGAGGGCTTCAGAAGCAGGAGAAAGGACTTTTTAAATTGTTTCTCTTACCATGTTTATCATCCAAGTGAAAAAAATTGAGATCTCTGGTGATGGGTGGGGTACAGACAAGATTACTAGTCTGATGGCATTTGAACCTCAGGTCTAATCTCACCAGCATGCTATTTCTCCTCCCCTTCCTTCCTGAGACCTCACCCAGCCTTTCTTTGGCACTGTAGCAAATTACAGATTTTTCTTTGAAGCTCTTTTTGGACCCAGATTTTTCTCTAAAGCCTTTTTTGGAGCCTAGAAGACTATTCCTTAGATTTCAAAGCTCTACTGCATGAAAGTTTAAGCAGGTTGATTCTGGAAAAAAAAAAAAAGGTTTTCCTTAAAAAAAATGCTAATGTTTAAAATCATTATTCTAGCTTCATTGTTCTCAAACTTTAAATGAATGTAAAAATCAGCATGGGCTTCTTTAAAATGCAGATTATAGGGCCCATTTCCAGAAATTCTAATTGAGTAGAAACAGAGATAGGGACAGAAATCTGTTTTCCACAGCACCTCAATTGATCCTGATTTAGGTGACTCCTGGAAACACACACTTTGAAAGACACTCTTGATTGGATGGTATCCACACTCACCTGTGAGGATGGGCTGAAACTTCGGTCAGTTTTGATGGATGCTAACGGTTGACTGGTTCTCATCAGCCGGATGATGGGTCTCTGATATTCTGCTCCTGCTGTAACCATACTGTAGGCTGGGGGGACCACAGTGGTTTGTTTCTGCAGTAACTGCAAGATGGTCTGGATGTCAGTGGTCATTTGGGATTCAAGCCTGCAGAACAGATAGAAGTAGGAAAAGACAGTCCTAAAATAGTCCGGGATTTCAAGAGTATTTAAAAAAAATTCATCACTACCAGCAAACAGAATTATGGCCTTGCTTTAAACAAGAAGGACAGGAGAGGGAGCACAGAGATTCTTTCCTGACGGATACTTACTGTGTGTGTCTCACTAATGATTCTGATAAAGACTGTTGCTTTCCTGCTCATATTAACAGTTAACAGAAAACCAGATGAACAAAATAGACTACATGTAACCTTCACTGATTTCAAAATGTAAAACACACTGAGAATTTGTTTTTAATCAGTAATTGTCTTTGCTTTTTCATTAGGTTTTACTTAGTTTCTTGTGAACATTTTTTTTGCTCTTAAAAAATAGATTGGTCGCACATTTCTTTCATAACTGCAGCACCCAGGATAATTTCTTATGTGTTTTTACATTTATGTTACCTTTTTTTTTAGCCTTACCTCTTTCCTATTCATATTAAGTATTACGTATTATTCATTGTATTCTTTCTTAAACGTTTAATGCTATTAGATGCTAAGTTCTTTTTCCCTCTAAATATGTCACGGCCTTTGGTATCTAAGAAGCATACCAAATTTGACTTCACTTGCTTCTAATGACCCATCTGGCCTGCAAAATACCAGTCTATTTTTTCCCTAAAGCTCACAAGTAGCCAACTGGCCTGTTAATTTTATTCTCATTTTAAATTAAAATTTAAGGGAAAATAGCAAAATATAATTGGTCAGATTCCCTTCTTTTGCATGTGTTAAGAGCATTAAATACAGAGGAAATTTTGTGGACATAAGAACAGAAAATTTGGACCATATGCCTCTTTAGAAAATTCTTCTCACTCTTCACTTATTTGTGCTGTTTTACCTCTGAATAAAAAATGGAAAGAAAAGAAAAAAATATATAAAATCACAGGATTAATTTTGCCCACTTAAAGTCATGCTTATTTGTAGAATTCAAAGTAGAAATTAGTGTTTAATTTGATAGACAACATAATAAACCTGGAAAACATGAGAAAATATCATTTTTTAGCTTTTGATATTTTGATATTAACACTCCAAATCTTCCAAGAATCACAATAACACATTATTCTTACAGTTTTTCTATAGTTGGTAAATATAGCCATACAGCTTTGTGTCTTCTAAACCAATAGTTATGAATTATACATGACTTTGCAAATGTCATTTTTGCAAATGTCAAAACCGCACACTGAAAAGGGAAAAATTGAGTTATCAACTGGTTTATTTATCTGCTTTTGTTACCTAAAGGTCTGATCTAATTTTTATGCTTCCAGCTAAACTGAGCAGACCCATGAGTTTACTGTTATGTGTTATACATATCTGTCTTTCATTTTACTTTTCAAGTCCCAGCTTATATATTATCTGTACTCAAAAATCTTTCCTTATTTACCTCATCAAGAATTACTTTCTCCTCTGAGCCTCCAAAGAAAATTCTACATTCATATGTCATCATAAACATTTCTGTACAAATGTATTCCGTCACTAACAGCATTCAGTTGTGAGTGGCTTACACAATGTCTATTAGAATTGAATGTAAAAGGATTTTAGGGGAAAGACTGGAAGAAGAAATGCATCAACAAGGGAGATTCAAAACCCCAAAATGAGTCAAAAATTATGGTGATGCTTTCGTCATATAAATCCTTTGCCAAACAGCAGCTGTCTCTGAGAAATAAAATCTCTTTATCATAGATTCTACCTATTTGAATAGTGTCTATGAGGAACAAATCTATTGGAAGGTGAGGCTTCAGCATCCACACGTCCAGTAGTTGCAGCTCACTGCCATGAGTGGGACTCAGGCACATGACAGCTCATGTGCAAATAAAGTGGCTGGTGCAGGGTGAGGACAGAGACTGTGTCAGTATAAATTAGATAACAGCATAGCCCACCTCTGTCAACATGACATTGTTGTTTGTTCCAGGAAAACTTTCAGAAAAATAAGACTACACTAATAAATAACTTTGCTACTTCAGGAAATGTCTATAAATCGCCTTTTTAGAGACAGTAGGCTGTTCATCTCAACAAATAATTTTTTAATCAAACGTTATTTATCAAGACTCACTTCAAGTTCCTCAACTTACTGTGTCCATTTGTCCTAAAATATAACATAAACTTTGCCCAATTCCAATGAGCTCCCCACTTTGAAAGGCCCAGACTCTAGTCCTATAAATATTCTACTTCTCATTTCCCTTCTGAGACATCACTGAGACTCTGTCCAGATGGCAGAATCCCTTTCTGCAGGAATTTTGAATACTTAATTTTGTTTTATTAACTAGCTGTTAGATATAGTCCAACAAAGGGGAGAAGTTTACTCGTAAGTTTTTTCTATGCATAGGGTTGTATTTCTGTGTTTATTAAGCTAAGACAAGGGTCTGTTAGCTTAATAAGAATGAACTCTTGGGCCAGGCACAATGGCTCATGCCTGTAATCCTAGCACTTTGAGATGCCAGATCTATAGGTTAATCAGTCATTTAAGCAGAAAAGAAGTGGTAGGAAAGACCATTCAAGATAGACCATTTTATTTGTTTTTATTGTATTTTGTACTTAATATGTGTATTTGAATGAGACAAATGGTGTAGGAATTCACAGTTCTACATTTAAACAAATGCCAAAGCTAAACAGGGTGGACTCAATTCTAGAAAACTCTTTACTTTCTGTAAAGTAGAAGTCTGAGTTGAGCTGCCCCCTTCAAACTTTTTTGTACACATTTAGCTTGTAGAATAAAATGGAGGTGAAAGTTTGTTAGAAATTGCATTAGAGTAAAAATGTAATATTTTGGATTTTTAAAATCCAAAACAACCAAAAAAAAAGTCTGTGAAAATATCAGAGATAATTGGAAACAAATGTCAAAGGAGATGCAGGTGGTAGTGTCAATCTAAATGAACAGAGGCACTCTAAAAGGAAAAGACATTTATATGGGAATATGCAATGCAATAGGAATATTCATGTCATAGTAAACTATGCACTCATTCTGTGAGGTAAAGACAGACATTTTTTTAAAGAAAAAATGAGGAAGACTGCATGATTGTTTTGAAATGATTATCGTTGGCTACAAAGGTCAATAACAAGGGTGACTCCGGGCCAAGATTGGACAGGCAGTTGCTGGTCAGATGTCCTTGCAGAAGTACTTTTTGTGTAAGGTTGCAGTGGCCTCTGTGCAAGGTTGTGGTTTTTATAGTCTTTGTGATAGCTTTTGTTATCAGGCATACAACCCTCTCTTCCTGGCCTTTTCCAGCTCTCCTTGTCAGGGTTTTTTCTAAATGACTGTTTTGATTTTGACAACTTTCACAGCACCAATTCAAAACATCTTCAGGAAACACATACTGACATCAGGAAAATGTCAAAAAGAGATTTAATTGCACTTGTGGAGAAGTTTTATATAGTAATAACAACATACTAATGTAATAAAATAGCAATAACAATTTTTATTACTGTTGGGTGATTGCACACCAAATGGATCATAGATAAATGTGCCCTTAAAAGTTTATATTTTCAAACCCAGGATATATTGAAAACAAATGTCTTAAGCAATCATTGACTTATCCTAGCAGCAGTGATTGGTACCCATGACAGAGCAACCAGGTGATGCTAAAAATCTCAATTTTAGTTCTGATGAAAGGTCCAAGCTAGAAACTATATGTGAAGTAGGAGAATACACTCAGATGAACACCAGTAATAGAAGTGAAGTTCCTTGTTAATCAAATTTTACCTAGCTGCAGGTACAACATCTTACATTTTGTATAGCATAGGTAGTTCCCATTTATATTATTTTAGTCCTTACAGTAGCATTATAAGTAGGTATGAGTCAAAGTAGGCAATGGGGGAAAATTTAAATGATTTGACCCAGTCATCCTGTAAGTCATTAAGTAGCAGACTTAAGACCTTTTTCTATGCTCACCAGTTGCAAGTACAGTGACAGCATTGTGCTAAATAAATCACTGCTGCCTTTGTCATTCATTCATTCACTTGTGTGTTCAATGACAATAAACAACATAGACAAAACGCACAAAAAATTTTAAGCGTAGATAGTGAATAAATCAGTAGTTTATGTGATATAGGCAAAACTCATAGATGTGTTAAGTACAGATGAGTAAGCAAGCAGCTTGTTAAACATGGCAGAATTCGTAAGATATATTAAGTACAGACAGCATGCTAGTAACCTGCCAAGCATATCGAAGATAGAAATGTGTAACAAACAAGAGTGTTGCTTATACATAGAGACGGAAAGAGCAAATTATTCTCATGTCACCTGTAGGCAAACAACTGTCATCCCAAAATGTGGTCACCCGTTGGTGATACATACCAGTATCATCGCATTCTGGCTCCATGTGCTGTACCTGTGAAAGGCTAATGAAACACATAGCTATTGAGCTGGCTAGCTGGAAAGCCACAGCTGAGGTCAGGTATACTATAGCTTGTATCCTTGTTATGGAGCAAGTGTGTGCCACTGGCACAGGAGATTATTTTTGTCGGAAGGCCTGCAAACCTCAACTCTGGTCTTGGTAACTTCATTACTCTATGGCAAATGCATGAACATTGTGTAAGTCAGAATTGGGGTAGTGCAGTCCTCTTACCATGCTTGTGCATATTTGAAATGTGTTAATTGCCCCATATGGTTTCCCTCTTCTCTCACTTGTGTTTTAAATTGATTTAATAAATCTTGTGATTAGAGCATTTTAGTCAGTGCAGTTTTTTGTCTGGGACTACTGGAATATCTTGCCTGGTGGTGAACTAAAAGAAACAACCCAGACTTAGGGGAAGGGATTACCTCCTCCCTAAACTAAAATTTATTCCTCACGTTAAGTGGTTTAGATCAAAGGTGAAGGAAACAAGAAACTCTGTGGGATTTTCAATTCAATTACATTTTTTGGCAAGCTGACTGAATAATTGAAAGTTTAAATTGCTTTGTCGGTATTTTTAAAATACCCCTAACGCATAACCAAGCTACCAGGAACATACAAAAAAGTGTAAACGGAGGATTAAAAGAGGAAGGGTGTTAGGTAATGAATTCATTAGGAGTTATCTTGAGAGGGGAGGAGGGGGCTTTCTAAGGTAGCCAGTGCTGGTGAAATACTAATTTGATGGCAAACAAAGAAAAAAACAGGATTTATGCTGCCAGAAGTATCAAGTGTTCTAAATAAATGCTCCTTTCAACACAAATTATTAATTCTGCCAACTTCTAGTCTTATTTTAAAGAAGTAAATGTATAAGGAAATTATGAGATTATGGCAAGAAGAATCTTCCAGTTGTAAGGAGTAAAACTGGACCCGTGTAAAAGCTTGGGTTATGCTCTCCTTTTGCCCTGTCACTGCTTATACCTGTTAAGTTGTTCCTGAAGCAGATCTAATCTTTGTTCCACTTCCCCATAGGTGAGGTCACTTTCGGTTTCAGAGATACCCCAGGCAGCTCGCTGAAGTGCGGATGGACTGGAGTCTTCAGGCTGGGGATGTGCATTTTCTTGTTCCCAGCTTCTCATGTCAGTGATGTCTGTGAAAAATAGCAAGATGGATGTCAAGCCTCTTAGGTACTACTTTGCATCAATAACACATAGATATCCACAAGACAAGTTGGAAAGGATTGGAGTGTAACCTGAGGGACAGAGAACCAAAAGTGTTCAGTGATGTGTCCAGGAGCCACGACCAATTGGTAGCAGAGTCCCACTCTCACTCTGCCAGCCCTACCTCCCATATCAATTTCCATGTGAACAAAAACATGTAGCAGGTCCTGAGTGTTGATTAGGATTTTGTTTTCTTTCTGTTTGTGCTAGGAGAAGAGAAGAGCAGCCAAACCAAAATTAATTAGAGACCAATGATTCTGTACTTGTATAGTGCTTTTATATTTGGAAGGCAGCAGCATAATTTGTTTGCACTGCATTACCTAGGGTTAAAGATTTTTAGGGCTCTTTCCCACAGGATAACTTGCATAGTTATAACTTAGAGTGGGCCCAAGAAGAGAGCCTTAGAAGAGTGCTGATCTTCAGGGGGATTCCCTTCAGCCAACCCAACTCAAATGCAGCCAAGGCCATAAGCCATGAAAAATGGGAAGAGTCTAAAAAGCCCCTGGGTCCCCAGCTACTGTTTCATGTTTTTATGCTTTCTTGTAGCCCCTTCTCTGCTGCCCTTTACTATAATTGCATTGTTTTCTAGTATGTTTTTCTTGTGGTTCTTTTATTTTAAATATTGCTATGTTACTCTACTTTAAAATAAACTATTTATTCAGGTCTACTATTTAAAATGTTCTAAGTGTCTATTATGGGCCAGACACTTGATAAATATGGAGGAATTAAATATGAAGGAGACCAGAGACCCTGAATTTGAAGAATTCAGTCTAGCAGGGTTGTGATCACTTTCACATAGATATTCATTTTCTGAACTTCTTTTAATTTCCTATTTCTCCTACAATCTCTATTTCTAAGCTGTCAATGTTTGGGGGCAAATATGTCCTTTCCCCCTCATTTTTGTCATATATTTTGGATGCTTTTGCTGATCTCTTAACCTCTAAGAATGATTAACAGGTTGGAAAATAAAACTTATGAAAAATACTACTGGAGCTGGGAGTTGACTTTGGAGATGAAGGAGAAACATTTTTCTTCACTGAGAGGGCTAGTAGGAAGGAAAGACTATCTAAAGCTGGTGTTCATTTTCACATGGAAAGAGATTTGAATTACAGAAAGTGATTTTGGTTTGATAGAAAGACTTAAAAATCTTGACAAGTATCTATGATTAAACACTGAGAAAAGTTATGTAAAGTTATAGAATTCTTGGCTATTTAAATTTGGACAGAAAGCAACTGAATTGGGTAGGGTTAGCTATGATTTTATAAATAGGAAACAAGACCATTGGACTTCTCAAAGTTCCTTCCTTTCCTACAGCTTCTCCAGGGGTAGTTTAAATGCATCCCCTTTTCTCCAAGTAGAATACAGACATGTCTGTATTCTTGCTTCATAGTTTTCCTCTCACTCACTATATTTTATCATTGAATATACAGAAATTTCTCAAATGAGGTGTCTATAATTTCTGCCTCAGTAGGGTGAGACTTAACAAAGGAATTAGCATATCCAAAGTCAGCATTAGAAAAATATGGGATAAGAGTTCCTTCTTGGGCAGAAATGGCTAACAGACCTCAGAAGGCTTGCTTTGAATTCCAGAAAGACTCTTCCTGACTACATCTTTGTTACTATAGGGATCCTGGTTTCGTTATTTAAAGTGGCAGTTTATCATTTCTTTTGCTATTTTACCTAACGTGGCAAAACGTGTGAACCAAATAAGATATTGTTGGAGTTTTAAGTCATTTATCTGCAGATTTTCACTGAGAAGTAGGATTTGTTATTTACAGAAATTTGAACCTATTTAAAATGCAAAACAATAATATCTTACCAAACTGGATTTTAAAGATTGGACCAATAATGCTAAATAAACCTCCAGAATGCCTATATAAATGGTTTAGTGATGCTGATGCTTGTCTCTGTCTAGTCTGCTGCTAGCCAGTTAATGTAGAAATCTTCATTTCAAGAAAACAAGAAGTAATAAGATTGAAGTTACATGTTATGCTCACAGGTTTTGTGCCAAGAAAGCTTACAGAATTTCTGCCTATGTTTAATAGCTCTCTTCTTTCCAAATCATATATAATAAGTTGATTTTTAAATGACAATGGTGAATCACATGCAATAAATTATGGAGGATTATATTTTTTCTTCAGGAATCAAGAAAAATAATTACCTTATTAGAAATGAATGAAATGTACACTCTTACGGTATACATGTAATACCATGATTATAATTTACTCTTTTATTAAAATCTGAAGATACGTAATTATCTTGTTTTAACAGCAATATAAAAAATGAGGAGTTCAAAGGGGGAAATCCTGGTTAGTGGTCTTAATCCAATGAACATCCTTATAGACACTTTCTAAATATAGCTCAGAAAGAATCTGCACTTGGTTGCCTTGGAAAATGTTGCTATAGTTGCAAGACACATTTCTGGAAATGGATGAACAGAAAGTAAACTTTCACTTTGCTCTGAGTAGACAATTTTCCTAGAGTCAACTTTTGACCTCAATCTAAGCAGCAACAGAGTCCATGTAATTTGTTCTCTTTTCATTTTAGTTTTGCCTAAATGTGCCACTCTGTTGGATTTAGCATTACAAATGTCAGGAATATGAGTGAGTGAAATTTCTTATTGATGGTGAAACTAAAATATTTGCAGGGGTTTACTAGTTTGAACTGCAGCAGCGACAAGTCATACCTTATTTATCAATGCAGTATGTCACCTTAAAAATCATTAGGGAATTCTAGCCTGGGCAGTAGAACAAGAATCCTGTTCTCTCTCCCTCTTTTTCTTCCTCTTTCTTTCTCTCGTACATTCTTTTTTTTTTCTTTCTTTCACT